>BQNB010129622.1:0-19084 GCA_026074375.1 Tanacetum coccineum
AAGGTTTTTTGCAAATTTATAAAATAAAATAATGTTAAGATAACATAAACCTAAAAAAATACAAAGTTGTTACAGAAATTTAAAGATATAAAATAAAAACCTAAACTTGTTTAAAAATAGGCCTGTTATTGCTAACATTGACCAGTTCATACCTTGACCTGGTCGGATCTCACTACCTTGGTCATCTTCGCCAATATAACCACTTGGGTTTGCACCAACAGGGGTTGAAGTATCACAACAACATAATTTTCCATTTAGAATAAGAAGTATATGTGTCCCGACATATCTCCTCGATCATTAGCTTTAAGGATTAATTTCTATTATTAGACCAATATACCATACTTTAAGTTTGCCAAACAAAAATAATGTCTGATGATGAAAACACGAGCTGAAATTTTTGATTACACAGATCGATTATAACTCATACTTATATCATCTAAAAAAACACTCTATATACATTAGTAAATTAAAAATAAAATAATAAAGATACCTGAATATGACTATGTTTTGTAAGCTGGCCATGGATAAAACCTACTTCTGCAAAACTCAAACCACGCCTTTGATTTTCACTATATAAGAACCTTTTGTTTATCATAATTTCACAATTCATCTAACAAAAGAACACTTATAACAGTTGACTATGGGACGTGTATTCAACAACATTGTTATTGACCGTTCTGCTCATTCTTCCTTACTGAGCTTGTTCCATCTATTTTCGAGTTTGGTCTCTTTGGCAAATGCAAATACTCACAACCATGAGTTCATCATATGACTTCTATCTATATTTATGTTTTTGATGTGTTTTTTTATATTGTTTTATTAATGTAGCTATTCATCTTAACAGGTTGAAGCAACAAAAGTTAAAAGGCTATGCAAACCCATACTTCTATAATGGTCAATGGACAGTTCCCAGGTCCATCCTTGGAAGTAAACAATGGCGACACATTAGTGATACATGTTACAAACAAAGCTAGATATAATGTCACTATCCACTGGTATAGCTATATGAATATTCTGTACCTTCTCATTACTGGCCATTATTTATTTGTGTTTATAAAATTTAATAGGCATGATGTCAGACAAATGACAATAGCATCAGCATATGGACCAGAGTTCATTATGAAATGTCCAATTAGACCAGGAGTGAGTTACACCTACATGTTTACATCAGGAGAAGAAGATGGCGGCATGCACACAGGTCATGGCTTAGAGCCACTATTCACGGTTCTATTATTATTCACCCAAAAGAAGGACATTCCTACCCATTTCCTAAGCCAAAGCGTGAAGCACTCATTGCTCTTGGTATATAGTTTATTCATGTAGAAAATATACATGCTACTAAATTTAAAATTTAAGATACCTGATGATATATGACGATAATGATCAGGTGAATGGTGGGATGCAAGCCCATAAATATTATATGAGAAGCCCCAAGAACATGAGTAGCTCCATATGTTTCTGATGCATATACCATCAATGGTCAACCCTGTGATCTATACAGTTGTACTAATAAAGACAACATCTTCAGAACGTGGCGGAAGGATTCAGAACATCTGTGGTGGTTTTTAAAGTCAATAAATAGGAAGTTGTGCGGAGTTTCCTTGTTTGAGCTTTTCCACCCACTGTAGCATTCACTCTGTGTCAAAGCATCTAAAAAAAATCTGCATGAGTAAGCATTTTTTGGTAAAATAAAAACTGACACAAAAGAAAATTATACTCGTGGTCATGTTCATATTCTTCAGGGCTCAAACCAGATAAAATGAACCCTGCATAACAGACACAAAAGAAAAGATAATCAACCACTCATCGTCAAAATTTTGTATTAAATAGAGGTGTACAAAATATGTAGTATGGAGTAATGCGTATCAGATAAGCTAAATAATTTTCGCCACCAAAAGAATGTTCAAATTGCGAATTCCAGCCCCACCATTATTAAGCTAGACCCCAATCACCAACCTACTTTGTCTGCATAGGCCTACATGTCTTATAGCAAATCCGACCAAAACCACATTGGATTACAAGATTATCTTACTTTCTCTATTATGTAAAGTAAAAAGTATCATTGTATCAAAAACTTAAAAGAGCATTTTAATCATCCGACGACCACATTTGGAATAAGCAAAACCATCTACGTGCCCTATAAAACAAAAGCTAGCTCAAGCATTTTTTTGTTTGAACGACATGCTATGCTCAAGCATGCCGTCAAGATCTTATGCAAGGAAAACAATATGTGTTATTGACAAGTTTGGAATTGAGATGGAGATACAACCTTGGTAAATTTCCAAAGAACCTCTCTAATACACGTTGTACCTCATCTCGTACCTAATAAGAAACACATAAGCATCTACCGAAATTGATGTTAACAAAATAATGAAATAAGAGGAAAGAGGACATGACCGTGCCAGTCTTGGAGTTAACTGTTCCAACGTTCCCTCCAATTCTTGTGATATAAACGGCTGCACCACATTAGTTGCATCACTACAAAGAAAACAATACCCACATCAATAACATTCACAAATAATAAAAAACATACATATGTCAGCTGTTTCACAAAATCTGAATAACTCACTCTGAATTTTGAATATCCATTTTCATTTGGTTCTTGATTAGAGTGTCCCGATCCATCCTGTTCCTTCTCCTCTTCATCGTTGTCACTATAGCGTCTTTTCAGTCCCATCAAACACATTCAGGAAATATATAGATGTAGCTGTGAACCGCCTTATGGCTAATCTTATATATAGCACAAACTTTTAATGATAAAATATCCACGACCAGAATTATACATAAGGCTGTAACCTTTAATCATACCTCATCATATTGATCCAAAGCTTTAGAATAACAAAAACCCTAAATATAACAACCTACACAAAAAAACACAAAAAATCATTAAAAAGATTAGATTATATATAGTGAACTAATAAAATAAAATCACTGAATAATTAGGGATACTTTTTTATTCATTTAGGTGCCATTGTAGCAAAGCTTGATCAACAAAACAACACGCTCATAAAATTATTCAAAAAAATATAGCCTATCTGATGCCAAGCAACTGTAGGGTGCATATTAACATTAGAGGCATGATTATACCACACCTTCATAAATTATGCAGATAAGATTGTTAATATGGCGTTGATTTTGATTTTGGTTGGTAGATGGCTATGAATATGGAATATTAGCTGGATAAAGATTAGGATTTAGAGTATATCAGGGGTTTGGGTTCGTTTGTAATTCTTTAGGATTAAGGAAACTTAGACATTGTGCGTTTGTAGTTTGTAGATGAATATCAATATTGTTTTGGATGGTATCACACAAATAGGAGCTTGGCTAAGTTGGTTGAGGACATACAATACTAACCAAACATCCCATGTTCGAGCCTTCCAAAGGCCTATATTTTTTAGTTATTTCCGAAAATCTATGCTATGTAGGTGTCATGTCATCATTGAGGTGGCGTCCAGTCACTAATTCATATTTATACACTCATAGTTAGCCCCATATATATGTTATAGATATATATATATATATATATATATATATATATATATATATATATATATATATATATATAATATTAATTCATACCCACTTTTCCCTATAAATAACACCTCATTTTACCATTTTAACACACACTTCTCTACAACAAACTTCTTCTAATACTCATCTTCTCACTTCTTATTACAAAAAAAATGTCTCAACCACCAAATGATCAAAACCCGGGTTATTTTACCCATCTTCTCCGATCCAACCCGCAACAATACCATCTTCGCCAAACCAATCGAATCCGTCTACCCCAGGTTCCCAACACTCAAACTCGTCGCAACTGTTTCCCCCTTATGGAACGCAAATGTCACCGCCCGAACATGCTTATCAATCACAATTGGCGTATCATCAAAATCAACAATACGGGTTCCAAGGTTACACGAATCCAAAAAAATACACAACCACACTTTTTTCCACAACAATCATCACAACCGTCATTTTTTCACAACAATAATCACAACCACAATTCAAAATACCCCAAGCCCAAGAACCCCGTGAACCTAAGCGAAAACAAAAAAGGACGGGGAAACAACCAGTTGTCGAATTGAACGAGGGCGATGAAAATGAAGATATGAAAACAAGGCGACTCAATATCCGTTGGAATAACAAAGAAGAAATCTTGCTAGCCGAGGCTTGGATCGGGCACTCACAGGACAACAATATCGAAAAAGACCAACTGGATGAAATCTATTGGAACAAGATTATTGATGATTTCCACGACCGAACAACAGGTCCGGTGCGTACCAAAAATATGTTGACGGGGAAATGGACCCGAATGCACGATGATTGCCAACGGTTTAACGCTTATTACAAACAGGCAAATCGGAAAAGCAAGGAAAATAAAGCTGACTTGATCGAGACTGAAGATGGTGTACTTGGAGCGAGTTGGTAAAAAATTTCAATACCCTAACGTGTGGAAAATTTTGAAAGAGTACCCCAAATGGGATGCGGCGGAGCCGATTGATGGAGATAATCTCCAAGAGGTGTTTGGTCCGGATAAAAGAGAGCGTCCCGCCGACAAACAACGTGCTGTGTAAAAACAAAAATCGGTTGAAACGTCAGGGAGCACCGGGGGAAGCCAATCGGAGTCTGTATCGTCACTTGTTTCTCAAGATTATAGACGTAAATGTGATGCTCCTCAAAGAGCGTACGAGGTGCAGATGGAAACAGATTTAGCTATCAAGAAGTGTGAAGAGATGAAGTTTCTCATGATCGATACTTCGAACTTGTCGCCTCATAAACGAGCCTTCATTGAAAGGCAACAAGCTGAAATAATGAGGAAATATCAAGATGCTGGTGCAGACGATTAGTTTCGTAATTTTATGTTTTTATGTTTCGTATCGTTTAATTTCCTTATGTTTCGTATTTTATTTTATGTTTTTTTATGTATTGTATTTTTAATTTGTGTGAAATAAATTATGTTTGTGTGAAAAAAATTGAAAGAAAAAAAAAATAGTTAGTGGTGGGACCCAAGTGAAGAGGTGAATGTGTGTTATGAGTGAAGAGGTATTTTTGAGTGGGAATGAAAAGCTGATGTGGCAGCCTGTGAGACCCGTTTTGTTTGTGGCTTAAGCCACCATACCATTTACTTTAATCATACACCTCTAATAAGCATCATGTGTAGAAATGAGACTGCCTACCAGGATTGTAGTGAAATATATCAATTAGTCGTATGTTTGGTGTCAGGGTACTACAAGAGTTTGAACACGAAATTATCAACACTTCTATTGTTCTATTTCTATCAATCAGCCGTAATTATATGTGGATACGGCGTATTCTTCAAAGTCAGGCAATGGTCTTTTGATTCGTCAAAGTCTTGGATACGTCGTATAGGTCTAAAATAATATGGCGTATTGACTGTCAGATCAGTAGACTTTCTCGAACTCTTCGTTTATGCTCCAAAATGCGTGTTTTTTAGATAAACTTCACCAATTACTCCATAATTACTGCAAATAACAACTTTAAGCAATTAAGTACCAATTCATGCAATAATTATACAAAGTGGGTAAGAATCATGGGATAAATGATGTTATAAAAGTGACGCTATTTGATGTCATCAGTTATCTTACACCTACACCCCACAACCCTTAAAAGCCTCTTTGATAGTAATGATTGGTACTTACGCCTAGCGATGGAGGTTTGATCATTTACCAAGCCTATGGTAATTTGTATGCTACGACAGGTAATGAGTGTTAAATTTTCCGTTTCCCATATTGTTATAATTTATTATACACCCGAGAGAAAGAGAGAATCTAAACACTTATGTGAGGTGCTAGTATATAACTTCCGTGCTTTTAATTACGAGTTTTAGAAGGTTGTGTCGTAAAATATTTTTGAAGAGTAAGTTAAATGCCCCCGATACTGCTATTGTCTAGGTAGAAAAGCCCATTTGCTTGAGGACAAGCAAATCCCAAGTGTAGGGGCATTTGATGAGGTGTCATTTCATACACTTTTTCGGGGTCATTTAACCATCTAAATCATGCAAATATACCCAGATTATGTGCTTAATCGTTTATTTTTGTGTTTTTAGCATTTGGATGACTTTTGGAGGAAAAACACTTGACTTGGGCTCAATCGGAAAAGAAACGGACAAGACTACAACTCTACACCAAAGTCTCTGAAAAGAATTTTGTACAGTTCCTGGAGAAGGCGTCGTGATTTCTAGCGATGGCGTCATATCATACAAGCGACGGCATCAAGATTTCCAAGACGGCGTCAGAACGTAGCCGCCTCAAAAGAAACCATAGAAGATTTGGCGGAGCGACGGCGTCAAAAACCTTGCGACGCTGCCGCGCTCGAAAATCTATATATACAAACTCGTTTTAGGGGTTTTAGTGTGTAACTTTTGGGATTTGACCCCTAGTTTTAGAAGACGAATTTGGCTGCTACTTAGGCCGTTTTTAAGGTGTCAAAACCCTCTTGTATCTGCCATTAACTCATGTTCTAATCAAGTGAGACCCTTTATCTTTTATTATTAAATATGTCTATGTGTTGTTTGATTGATTTATGTTCTTCACTTCCTTATAATATGTCCGACTAGATCCATTAGTATTTACTTATGATTGCATGAAACTTAATATGTAGATCCTTGTTGTGTTGCTTCTTGTGATGGATGTGCGCGTTAGGCTTTAGAAAACTAGCCATAAGATATTAAATTGGCATAGACGTCTAAGGAAAACGCGAGTATGTAGAAATGATACAATTGGTAACAATCTTCATACTACCTTACCCCTAATATGGTTGATCCCTCTTAAGTGTTTTAAATGCATGTAATGTACTCTTAGGGGCCTTGTAATGGTCTTCATACTAACTTACTTGTGCGTTTCCTTAACGGAATATTACATAGACGGCGGGTTCGTGTAATTCGTTCATGACTTAGGAAGTACGTACACAGATCATTACAAGAGTGACAAAGCAACATAATTTGGAGAAACATAATAAGGAGTAATGCATGATTAAGTAAATACGTTGGTTTACCATATAGTTATCACTAGTAGTTTAGATTTATATTTAGTTTAATTAGCTAAAACCAACCAACCTCACAAACTATGATTTTTACTTGCTTTTATAAAAACATAAAAATACAAAAAGAATCTTCTCTCAACCCCTTAGACCTTTGTTAGATTCTATTCGAGCCTTCCCAACTTATTCCCTAGAGAACGATAACAACCCACGAGTCTTGCCTTACTACACTACAACGGTTAGGTACTCTACCTAGGGGATTGTAAAACTTCTTGCGAGCTGAAAAACCTGCATCATATTCGTGCTTCATTTTGTAGAGAGGTGCTCAAGAAATGAAAAATCTTGCGTGGATTTAATGGTCAAATGTTATAGCTTCGTTCGTTAAAGATGGCTTGGGTGTTGGTAGTTTGAAATCGTTCAACCTTGCCTTACTTCAGAAATGGCGTTGGAGAATGCGATCTAATCCAAATGTCCTTTGGGTAAAGGTAATTAAGGCGTTGCATGGGCATGAAGGTGGCTTTGATCAACATGGTTTCAAAACAAATGGCTTATGAGCAAAGATAGTTGGGTCTTCTAATCATTTACACTCGAGTGGCTTACTTTTGTTGGTTCTTTGCGCTTCAAAGTGGGATGTGGTACTCTAGTTCGATTTTGAAAAGATACATGGCTTGTTGATTCACCATTGTATCTTCATTTCAAAATATTGTTTTGTTTAATGAAAAATAAGATTGTCTAGATCCCAAGTGGTCAATGGTGTTGGAATTGGTCAAGATCGGATATAGAGGTTCGTAACTCGTCCTTTCCTATCGACTTGTTGGCTGATATTGGAAACGTAGATATATGGCCCCTGATTCGGATGCATGTGTCTAGTCTTTAACCAACGATGTCGTATTTTCAGTTGGAGACCTCGTCGATACATTGACAATCACCTATTGCCTTCTTTGGAACCTTTCACGACATGGGATATAATTTTACCACGGAAAGTTAATATTTGCATGTGGTGAATGACGTTTGATTGGCTTTCACATCGGTTGAACCTTTCATCCCGAGGTATAAAAATCAAGGATATATCATGCCCGTCTTGTAAAGGTAGTGTGGAGTCAAGTCAACATATCTTTTTTGAGTGTGATACGACTTGGAGTATATGGAGACTCGTTCGTGTGTGGTGAGACGCTTCCATGCCTTTGTTCGCGTTAAATCATTATTGGATAGATCGATTGAGTTCGTGGCCCATTTACAAGAGAGAAGAAGCAACGTATGTATATTGTTATTATAACAATTTGTAATTTTCGGGTCATTATTTAACCTTGTACTCTTACTATTTTTTTTATTCTACATAAAATTTATTTTTATTTTACATAAAGTTTATTTTTACGGTTAACCGGATAGGTTATCTCGCGTTCGTAGTAAAACGATATTAAGCGTGAACCCGACTCTAGACTAAATATTAGTCTACGCACTCTACTTATTTTTTTATTTTACATACATTTCCTATATGTTATAATTTTATTTTTAACGTTTACGTTTACTCTTTGTGGTTGCGTCTAAACTTTTATAATATTATACATTTTTACCCATTAGCCTAATAATACCCACTTATTCAAAACATAACACAAAAACGCCTCAACCACATGGACGTCCATGTGGTGTTAACTTTTTTTTGAACGGCAACTTTATTAAAAAAACTAGCAAGGAGCTAGAAAGACATTACAAAGAAATAAGATAGGGGTTTTTTAACCAATACTCCCAAGAAAAAACCCTATTACATCTACTAGAACACCATAAAAGAAACAATGTCATCAAAAATCGTCGAACGATTAGGAGGCGAAGCGTCAAAGACCAACTGATTTCAAAGCCTCTAAATCCGCCACCAAGCAACATAAAAAACACCTTCTAAAATAGACTTGAGACGGGAAGAAAGTCGAAAGGATAAGAACCAAGCATCCCAATCCGAGAAAGAACAAATCTCCTGCCAATCCAAATCCCACCAACGACAAATTTTACGAAGAACAACCCGAGCCACGTCACATCGAAAGAAAACATGCTGAACATCCTCCATAGCAGCATTACAAAGAGGACACAGATGGGAATCCAACAAAACACCTCTACGGCTAAGATTGACTCTAGTAGGTAACCTATCACGACGAGCACGCCAAGAAAAAACATTAACTTTAATAGGAATGAATTTAACCCATCTCGTTTCAACATCCGACGAAGGGAGAAACAAGTCATCAATAAAGTTTCTGATGACTTTAACCTTGAACTCTCCATCTCCCGACAAATCACAAGTCCACCTATCTTTGGAAGACGAGAGGACAACCGAGTTCATAATTGAAGAAAGGTCATCCCACTGCTGCCGCTCAGCTCCATCACGCACGTCCCGGCGAAAAGAAGCTGAGACCGAAGAAGCTCCCATTTTATTAGCCACCACAATCTCCTTATCCAATTCGAGAGCAAACAAACGGGGAAACTGAACACAAAGAGGGGCATCAGCTAACCATATATCATACCAAAAACTAGTACAAGACCCGTCCCCAATCCGCTTCTTACAATGCGAAGAAAAATCAAAACCAGAATCTTTCAAAGATTTTACTTCACGTAAAATAGAGCACCAAATCGAGGGTTGATCGGTCACATGAAGATCAAACTTTGAGCCATAAATCGCTTGAATAACTTTACACCATAAAGAGCCATCGCCAGAAATGAAGCGCCACACCCACTTCAACAAAAGAGCACGATTCAACGCGAAGAAACTTGAGACACCAAGACCACCGTTCAGTTTGGACGCTAAGACATTGTCCCAAGCTACCCACGAAATCTTTCTATCTGAAGAATCAACACCGTTGAAGAACTTACTACGGATAGATTCCATAGTCTTCAACACGCCTTTAGGAACCTTAAAGATTGACATATAATAAATTGGAGAGGCCTCAAGAACGAATTTAAGAAGGGTCAATCTGCCGCTTATAGAAAGGGTTTTAACCTTCCATTTAGATAACCGGGCTTGGAGTTTTGATAAATGCTTAATTGTATATATAAATTACCTGGGATTTTGCCAAATAAAAGCCAAGAAAATGCCAAAAAGATAGAAAAATGTGTGCTTTTGTGTCTATTGTGCAGGAAAGGATAACAAAGACAAAAGGAAGCAAAAACGAGCAAAAAACCGACAAGAAATGGAAAAGACAAGACAAGAGTGAAGAATGAAAGACAATCAAAAGCTGGATCAGCCCGATACAGCAAGAAAAGAAAGCCAATGAGAGTCAAAGAATCAATGTTGACAAGTTTTCAAAGCTCAAGGGTTCATTTGGATGATTGAAAAGTTAAAGGACCAAAATTGCAAAAAGAAGAATGGAAGTACAAGGACTAGAGCTGTCAAGATTGAAAGTTCTTTTACACTACAAAAGAGGAAATGAAACGCAAGGACCATTTATGTCATTAAGCCAAAGATTCAAACCACAAGACGCGGCTTAAAAGTCCTAACCACCTCCCAACTGTTTTTCCCGCCCAAACTTACAACAAACCCATCTTTACCAAATTCACTTCCCCCGCTCCTCTACATCTTTTTACCTCGTATTAAAGCCATTTCCACGTCAATTCATACACGTGGCATTCCTTGATTGGTCCTAACACCTCATCAAAGCAATCCAACGGCTACAAAGAAGTTTAAAATGATCAAGGGCTCACATTCAAGAGAAGATTCGAGAAATTGTCACTTCTCTTCTTCAATCCTCTATAAATAGAAGTGTAGACGTTCATTTTAAGAGGGAGTTAGTTAGTAGTTTTGATTTTCAGTTTGTAATTTCTCTTATTTTTAAGCATTTTCTTTTGAGTTTTTCAAATTCAGCTCTAAATACTTGTACTTTGTATCCTTTAGCTTGTACTTTACCATTTTGAGTAATAAATTCAGTTCTCAAGTTTCTTTGTTCTTTGATTTCAATGTTAAGCTGTTTTTACTCAATAAGCTCTCAATAAGCTCTCATAAGCTCTTTTAAGCTTATACTTGTTCATAAGCTCAAATTCAGTTAAAAACTTGTTAAAAGTCATTCACTTACTTGTTTTGTTCAATTTAAATCAAAACATGATCGCTTGAGGTCATTGGATTCATTTTGGAGGTTCAAGAGAGTAATAAGCTAAAAAAGCTTATTGAGCTTTAAGCTCAAGGTATAGAGGCAAGGTGCCACTTAGGTGTATGTTTTTTAAGCCACTCACTCAACAAGAGTGGCTAAGTGCTGAGACTACAAAATTCAAGGTTATATTGCTTTCAATTTCATTTTAGCTTAATTTTAGCTTAAAGTCATTTAATAATTGTTACTCATCCTTGTTCAATATTCTTCAAACATGTTTGTCTATGCTTATTATCTAGCTGTTTTAAGTTTTCATTAGATAAAATTTGTGTAATCTCAGTTTCTCTTTTAAAACTGTCATTTAGAATTAATAAGCTAGGAGAGAAAGTAGCTTATTTTTCCTAATAAGCTGTAGGTTTAAGTGTTCAATTAGCTTAATGAGATTAGTATTAGTAAGAGTAGATATAAAGCTGTAACAGCTTTAGCTTTTAAATAGAATTTAATGAGAAATTAGCTTTAATAGGTCAGATTAAGTAAGAGTAGATAAAAGGTTTTAGAAGTTTTAGCTTTAAAATAGATTTTAAGTACATTTTAGTTGAGACAGTTAGAATAAAGGAGTGTTTGGATTTAGGTTAATTTGACTATAAAAGTCAAAACTATTTTGTCTAAATACTTCATTTAGCTGAGTTAAGTCATTTTAACAAGTTTACAACAGGTTTTAAAAGTTAGTTAATAGAATTTAAGAATTTAGAGTTTAAAAAGTTTGTTTAGCACCAGAACAGCTTTAGTTTAAATTAGAATTTGAAGATTTAGTGATTCTTAGCATAAGAGTGCTTAAGTTTGGTTTGTGTAAGATTAGGTACAAGTAGGTAGTGAGTATATGAGATTTAAGCTGAGCACTTAGTCTGCATTTACATCTTTGGTCAATTGAATCAGCAACAAGTTTGTTCACCAAGCCAACCCAAGCCGACTTCCGAGACGTACACTCCCCAACCGTCACACCAAGATAACGAAAAGGAGTGTTCAAAACAGCACACCCGATCCTATTCGCCGCCTGCAAAACAACATTCTGAGAAACCCCGACACCCAAGACTTGGCTCTTAGCAATGTTGATCTTAAGACCCGACGCAAGATGAAAGCAATTAAGAACTTTAACAATATTATGTAAGTTCTGTTCGGACCACTCTCCAATGAACATGGCATCGTCAGCATAAAAAAGATGAGAAATATTAACCGAGCCATGCAATTGAAAACCTTTAAACAGCCCATCGTCAACAACACGGGAGAAAGAGATATGTAACGACTCCATAATAAGAATGAAAAGATAAGGGGCCAACGGATCACCTTGTTTCAACCCACAACAAAAAGGGAACTCGGACGTTGGGCTACCATTAACCAATATGGAAGCCATGGAGGAAGTAAAAGTACCACGGATCCACCTACACCAATTCGGCCCAAACCCAAACGCTTGAAGAATATCCAAGAGATAATCCCACCGAACCGAATCATACGCCTTAGCAAAATCAACCTTAAAAAACATAGCTTGCTTCCTTTTTCGCTTACACCAGTTTAACACCTCATTTAAGATAAAAGGACCGTCCAATATTTGTCTATTAGCAACAAAGGCCGATTGAGTCTCGGAAACTAAATCGGATATAACAGTAGCCAAACGATTAGCTAAGACTTTCGTGATCACCTTATAAACGCATCCAATCAAACTGATAGGCCGAAAATCATTAACGAACTTAGCATCATTAACTTTAGGAATTAAGGCGATGAAAGACGAGTTACACCCCCTTGAAAACGTACCAGACTTAAAAAAATAGTCGACCGCATCGCAAAAATCCTTATGTAATGTGGTGTTAACTAGCTTATATAATGTGTTTAGTCATCCTTATGTGTCAACTAAAGACACACCAAGGACACATGTTTTTGGTGTTTTGCATGCTTGAACACAACAACATTTTTTTTAAACATCTTGTTCTCCCTTTTGAAGCCATTCTTGCCGTCCCCTACTTCACTCACCAACACAAATTCCATTTTTTTATGATTACTAGTGATAACTATCTAGAGTTAAGAATTTGGTGATTCTTGTATTCTTGAAGCATAATCTCCTTAAACAACAATCAAATCTCATGACATTCGTGGGTGTAAGATGAAGTTCATAAGAAATTCTTGCAATCCATTAAGGAGTCATTGTTGTATTATCCATCATTTTCTTCCTTTGTAAGGAAATTTATTTCCATTGCATTTCTCATTTTTCTTTGTAAATTATTTATATTTTTCTTGTATTTTTCTGAGTTTGTAATGTATTTGTATACTTTATTGATTTTTTGTAAAAATATTGGCGTTGTACATAATTTATTTGGGACTAAAAACTTGATATAAACATGATTGGTAACTTTGATTTTGGGACAGTAGGTTTAGGAGGTAATCTGGAAAAATTGGTAATCTGTGATGATTAGAAAAAAATATAGGGACCTTGGTCTATGTCTTAACTTTGTTTGGCCGGGCGGAACGAGTCGTTTCGATACCCGATGAATTTTCTAAAAAATAAACGGTGTAGGTTGTCAGAAACTGTGCACAGATTTTCATTGGACTATAACTCATTTTTTTTTTATAGAAATTACTATTTTGATAAAACTAAAACTTGTAGATAACAGGCTAAATTAAATTTTGGCGTTTGAATCGGCCCCAACGAATTTACGGTTTAGAACATACGTCCGTTTTCCGAGGCGGTAAAAATATGTGAAAAACTCAGATTTGAAACTTGTTAGAAAATCGACCAAATGACCTTATTTTTACAAAACCCGAAGTGGTCGGACCCACATATCGAAAAAATAGACTCGTTTACCTTTCCTTAAGAGTAAGAACCAAACCGAGATCATTTACGGATTAGGAGTTATAAGAACGTGAAGTTGAATGAAACCAGAAAATTTGACAGCCCATGTATAGTTGGATTTATAAACACTAATTTGAATATATGTAATCGGGCTTATAATTATTAATGTGGATACTTGTTATTGGATTTATAAATATTAAGTTGGACATTGTATTTGGACCCAATTATTTTTATAAAAACTAAAAACTTTAAGTACAATGCTAAATATTTTATAAAAAATTATTTATATTTGTTGTGTAATATTTTTATATTCTAAGTCGCGACGTTATTTTTAGGTTGCAATTAGGATTTTCTCGACTCTCGACGTTGTTATCCGTTATCATTTATCATATCGCTAAAAGGTGCGTTCATAGCCCCACTTTTAAATTATTAAAAAAAAATTAAACTCCGTGGGGGAGATACATGCTATTTTTACGTTTGGACGCAAGGACTTAAACTGCATGCTATGCCTGATATATTATTGCCTAAGTACCACTACTGCTATTAAGTCCCTTTTATCATGAACCGTTAATTACTTTTTGTGAAGTAAACGCGAATGCTGTGAATAGATCTATTGAGACTGACAATCCTCGCCCGGGTATGCAACAACTAATACCACGTCAAACGAACGCATTTAACATTTGAATTAATACTTGGGTGTTAGGTAGAACACCCTATTTCGAGGCACAAACCTGATTAGGGTTTGCATACTGTTAAGGTTCGGTGTCATGAGATTAGGGCAATAATAACTATTTTTGACTTATGAATGTGTTTCATTAGTCTACTATTACTGAAATCTTGTGGTTTACTGTTTTACTTATAAAACCTATGAATTTCACTCAACATTATTGTTGACCATTTTTAGCATGTTTATCTCAGGTCCTTAAGGTGTTGTCTTGGAAGAAAGTCGCACGGAATATTTTGAAGACTATGCAATTATTACCATTCGATAAAACTTTCTTCTAAAAACGTTATGAAATGTTTAAACTGTTGGGACCTCTCTTTTATGAACTTTGATGTTTTTATATATATCGAATGTGTAATTTTTCAAAAAGTCTCATTTAGAGGTCGTTTTCTATAACTTGTACTATGTGCTATGAAGTAGCACCCCCGGTTACCTTCCGCTGCTATCCGATTTTGGGGGTGTTACAGTTATTGTGTCATCTTTGGGGTTGATTTGGCGGTTAAATTTAACTCTCATTCTATGAGGAACTTTGATATTTTCGATAACATTCGTTTGTATTTATTTTCTTGGTTTAAGTTTAGAGGTTGTAAGCTTAGTAGTTGGATTAACGGGTTAAGATCTCTTATGTATTTTTTAACTTCTTGCTAGTTATTTTTATTTTTTTATAATATATTACTGTTCAAGGAAGAAAACAGAGGTGACCGGTCGAAGACGCGATCATGGTGACGAAAGCTCGGTTAGCGATATGAGTTTTGGCATTTCTTTCTAACATATTGTAGCTTATAATGCTTACTTTTATATCACTTGTAATTCAATATTTCAAGGTAAAAACATGTTCATTAAGAGCAAACGGTATGGTGATATACTATCCCTCGCCGTTCTGACGTGACGCTCGCACTCTTTCGCCACCACACCAAGACCACTCGCCGTTTTATTTTTTTATTTTTGCCGTTTAACTGAGCCACAAGAGGACAAAACATATATACTACGTTACATTCTTTTCTTTTCTTTAATTTATAAATGGGTTTGAAGGTATGTAGTGTGTGTGTGTGTTTCGTGCTTCAGTGTGTGCGATAGCTTTGAAGTTGCAAGTATAAATGAAGAATTGGTGGCTGTGGTAAAATGAAAGAGATAAGATACAAAATGACCTAGTAACAAATAGGTTTTTAAGAATTTTACAAGCCCAAGTAAGATACAATAGATTGTTTACAAGCCCAAGTTAATATTTACATTTTTTATTTTCTGATTTTTTTTTACTTTTAATAGTTTTGTAAAAAAATTTAAATATGTTATTTGTATTTTTATTTGAATTAAATGTATTTAGTTTGTTTGAAAAAATAGAAAATAAAATAAAATTGTGGGTGAGTGGAGCCAAAATGAAGAGGTTGGAGCATGTTATGAGTGAATGGGTATTTTGTGGGAGTGAAAAGCTGACGTGGTACCCGATGGGGCCAAAACGAAGAGCTTGACAATGTCACCATACCTTTTGCTCTAAACCAACACATGTTGAAATGTTTTTAACTTTTAAATATCAAGTAGAGTTAATTGCATAAATGGTCCCTGTGGTCTGACAGGTTTAACGAAAATAGTCTCTATACTTTTTTTTTCCGAATCCTCTCTTTGTGGTTTCAACCCGTATCAGGTTTGGTCCCTTGACCAATATTTTTGTTAGTTTGACCGTTAAATGCATGATTAAATAGTCCTTGTGGTCTGCCGAGTTTAACGGAAATTGTCCCTTATTTAATGGTCAAACTAACGGAAATATCGGTCAAGAGACCAAACCCGACACGGGTGAAAACCATGAGGAGAGGATCCGGAAAAAAAAAAGATGAAACATCATTTCCATTAAACCCGGCCGACCACAGGAACCATTTATGCAATTAACTCTATCAAGTATGTCTTGTATTCTCAAAGGAGAGCCCACGTTAGTTGTGGACAAAATTGCAACACGAGAAGGCATCTTTTTCCACATCTAAACAAACATACATCACAATCGATTTATCTACGGGGACACGGCACATGAAACGTGTACGCTTAAAATATGATTCGATATTTTGTTAAATATCTAGTACAGCTCAAAAACTTAAATAAGTTAGTTTTGTTATGTAACTTTTAGAGCTCATAAAGTTTATTCGCGTATTACGTGTCCGGATGACAAAAAAATCGTTTAACTCATTTGATTCTTTCAGTTATCATGTAAACTTCAAGTTGCACTCTAGTACAAAATGATCAAAAATGGTACATTTATATAAGTATTATAGTAGCATTTTTTCACGTACATAACTTATGAAAGAAAAATAAAATAACACGTGTGTATTGACGTATTGTGTACTTAGAGCACGGGGTATGGTAACGCCGTGCTCGGCGTTGAGCCTACGTGGCTCCGCCGTTGCCGGCGTTACCACACCGTCGTTTCGCGTTGGCCAACGGCGTTGGTCTCCGCGTGGATGTACCAACGCGCGTTGGTGGGTATTTTTTAAAAAAAAAAAAATTTAAGTGTGTGTATAGTTTGTGTAAGTGTGTGTTTTTTAGTGTGTGTTAATTTAGTGTGTGTGTGTGTGTAGTGTGTGTGTTTTGTGTGTGTGTGTCGAAGGTTGAAGAAGGGTGAAGAAGAAAGCTTTTTACTTTTTTTTTCTGTGTTTGTTTATTTATTTATGCCAACTCATTTGTATATTTATTTATTTTTATTTCTGTTTTTATTAAATAATTAAATGTTTTGTATGGTTAAATAAATAGAAAAAGAAAAAAATGATGGGTCCTAAAAAGTGATGTTAATGGTGTTATAATTACCTGGGTTTTTTGGTGTTGGTGTACACGTCTCCCTTAATTATAACGTGATCTAGCTCTCGCATGTTCGTTGTAGAATCGGTGGGTACGGGTTGTCAAAGACTCAAAGAGTCAGTTGCCGTTTAGATATGTACAAATGTGATGCGGGGAAACAAATCAAGCAACTAATCCTTTTGTACAAAAATAAATTTACACTAAAAATGTTCAAAGTTTTAAAAAATCTTACTAACTACATTATTACTAATATACACAATAGGTGAAGGAAACGACGGCGTTTTGACTGCTGCTACAGTAACGGGCTGCCCTATTTTGGGCCAGCCCAATTTTGGTTTTTTTTTTTTAAATTTAAATTTGTATGCACAAAGTAGGAGTTAAAAAAAAAATATTACAAAAGTTCTGATTTATTCAGATAAAAAAAATACCCGCGGAAACATCTTCGATACCTAATAACTTTAAAATAACCGATATGGTCACAAAGGTACAACCCATTATATTAAAAAAAAACCCATATAGCAAAAAAAATACAACACTTTAAACATGAGGCCCAACACATAAGCCATATAAAAAAAATTACTACAAAAACGCAGTCGTTTTGACTGTGGGCCGTTATGGGCTCCCCGATTTTGGTTTTTTTTTTTTTTTTTAATTTGTATGCACAAAGTAGGAGTTAAAAAAAAATATTACAAAAGTTCTGATTTATTCAGATAAAAAAAATACCCGCGGAAACATCTTCGATACCTAATAACTTTAAAATAACCGATATGGTCACAAACGTACAACCCATTATATTAAAAAAAAACCCATATAGCAAAAAAAAAAAACACTTTAAACATGAGGCCCAACACATAAGCCATATAAAAAAAATTACTACAAAAACGCAGTCGTTTTGACTGTGGGCCGTTTGCTACAGTAACGGGCTCCCCGATTTTGGTTTTTTTTTTTTTTTTTTTTTAATTTGTATCAAATATACACATTTGTCGACAAACTAGCCTAAAATTCGCATAAAATGTGGCCCAAAGTAAAAAAAAAAACTAGACCAAAATTAGCCTGAAATCTGGCCCAAAGTAAAAAAAATACATAACGGTCCCTCAACTTTTAACTATTTACGAATTTTCTTCCAAAAAAAAATCCCGTAAAAAATTAACAAAAAAAACACGTCAAGTTTTTATTGTTCACAACTTTTTTGCATTCATCGGCCCAAATAAAAAGATATCAAACCGTCCCAAAAAAAGAAAATATTCGGGAAAAAATTAACCCGTCCCAAAGCAAAAAAAAAAATTCTGAATCGTACAAAAAAGGAAATATCCGGGAAAAAATTAGCCAAAAAAATTGGCCCAAAGTAAAAAAAAATACAAAACGGACCCTCACCTTTTAAATTAGCCCCGCCATAACGCATCGGCAAAAAAAAAACCCCGAAACGCAAAAAAAAAATATTAAGGAAAAAATTAGCCCCGCCGTAACGCGCGGGTTCTTTTGCTTGTTTTGAATAAAGTATAAAAAATAACTTTATGATAAAGGTTCACGATAACGAGTTAACCGTAATCGTGATACGTTAATTGTACCCAAACCTAAACCATAAAGGGCCACAAATATATGTGTGTGAGTTTTCATTCAAACAAAATAAAGTTAGAATACATGTGTTGTACTAAAGTATAAAATATCACGTAA
>BQNB010129623.1:0-19083 GCA_026074375.1 Tanacetum coccineum
TAAATAAAATGAATCATGTCGTTAAACATATTTGTAATGCAGATGTTAAGCATTCAATGTTAAATGCGAATTCAGAATTAATTTGTGCTACTTGTAATAAGTGTATGTTTGATGCAATTCATGATATGTGTGTTCTTGATTTTGTTAAAGATGTGAATGTGCGTTCTAAATCTAAGTCTGCTAAGAGTAACAAAATGAAAAATATTTAGAAACCTACGGGTAAAGTGTTCACTGAGATTGGCTATAGGTGGAAACCCACAGGAAGAACTTTCACTTTCGTTGGTAATTCATGCCCTTTAACTAGGATCACTTCCACTAAAGTAGTGCATCTTAAGGAAACCACTTCTAAATCAGTAGAAACACAAAAACCATATATTAAAGTCTATAGCAGGAGACCCAAACCAATAAAATCTGTAGGTTCGAGTAGTAAATCTAAGATTGTAGAATATAGGATTACTAACACAACAGAACCCAACTAGTCTTGGGGATCTAATGCTTCAGATGTTCTATCTTCTTCTCTTGTTGATTTTAGGTTGTCCACATTGTTCTCTGGTATCTGGACTCCGGATGCTCCAAGCATTTGACAAGGAACCACTCTTAGCTCATCAACTTTGTTTCAAAATTTATGGGTACTATAAGATTCGGCAATGATCAGATAGAAAAGATTATGGTCTATGGATATTATCAGCTGGGAAGTGTTACGATATCTCAGGTTTATTATGTGGAAGGGTTAGGTCACAAATTATTCTCCGTTGGACAATTCTGTGATACCGATCTTGAGGTTGCATTTCGCAAACACACCTGCCATATTCGTGACTTAAAAGGTGTTGATTTACTTAAGGGATCTAGGGGCTTAAATTTATACACTTTGTCTTTGGAAAATATGATGTCAACGTCTCCCATCTATCTCTTGTCTAAGGCGTCTAAAACAAAATCTTGGTTATGGCATCGAAGATAATCCCATTTAAACTTCAATTACATCACTCAACTGGCCAAACAAGGAATGGTTCGCGGGCTACCAAGATTAAATTTCAGAAAGATCATCTATGTTCTGCCTGTACTTTAGGAAAAAGCAAGAAACACTCCCACAAACCAAAAGCTGAAGACTCCATTCAGGAAAAGCTCTATCTGTTGCATATGGACCTTTGCAGACCAATGAGGATTCAAAGTATCAATGGAAAGAAATACATTTTGGTGATTGTTGACGATTACTCTTGATTCACGTGGGTAAAATTTCTAAGATCAAAGGATGAAGTTCCAGAGTTCGTGATCAAATTTTTTCAAATGATTCAAGTTCGTCTCAATGCAATAGTCTGAAACATAAGAACGGATAATGGCACTGAGTTTGTCAATCAAACACTCAAAGCTTACTACAAAAGATATCAGGATTTTACACCAAACATCAATTGCTCACACTCCTTAACAGAACGGCGTTTTCGAAAGATGGAACTTAACTCTTGTGGAAGCTGCACGCACCATGTTGATATTTTCAAAGGCTTCATTATTTCTTTGGGCAAAAGCAGTTGCGACAGCTTGTTAAACATAAAACTGATCCTTAATTAGAAAACATCACGATAAAACACCATATGAACTTCTCTATAACAAGAAACCTGACTTATCATATCTCTACATCTTTGGTGCTCTTTGTTATGCTCCAGAAAAGAAAGCGTTCCAGATCTACAACAGAAGGACCCGTATGATCATTGAAATAATTTAAGTAGAATTTGATGAGCTGACGGCAATGGCTTCTAAACAATTCAGTTTAGGACCCAGGCCTCAACTAATGACTCCTGGAACACTCAGTTCGGGACTCATGCCAAATCCTCATTCTTCAACACCATATGTACCACCCATAAAGAATGATTGGGATATCTTGTTCCAACCAATGTTTGATGAGCTCTTAAATCCTCCACCAAGTGTTGTTTCTCTAGTTCCTACAATTGCTGCTCAAAGACCTGCTGATCCAACCAGTTCACCTATGTCAACTTCAGTTGACCAAGTTTCCCCATCTTCAAGTAACCCATCAACACAAGAACAAGAACAATCTCCAATTATCACTTGAGGTGTTAAAGAATCTCAAAAAACACCATACTTTCATGATGATCCATTTCATGAAACTCTTCATGAAGACTCAACTTCTTAAGGATCATCATCAAATGTGTGGCCATCCCACACTCCATTAGATCTTCTTGGTAAATGGACTAAGAATCATCCATTAGAAAATGTGATTGGAGATCCTTCTCGATCAGTCTCCACAAGAAAGCAACTTAAGACTGACGCTATGTGGTGTTATTTCGATGCCTTTCTCATTTCAATTGAACCGGAGAATTTTAAAGAAGAAATGCTCGAATCCTCTTGGATTGAAGCTATGCAAGAAGAAATACATGAATTCGAGCGACTGCAAGTTTGGGAATTAGTACCATATCTAGATTTCGTGATGTTGATCAAACTAAAGTGGATCTACAAAGTCAAGAAAGATGAACTTGGGGCTATACTCAACAACAAGGCTCGATTAGTGGCCATTCGAGGAACCGTTTGCACATGTTGCCAGAATAGAGGCCATTCGTATCTTCATTGAAAATGTTGCCAACAAGAACATGCTAATCTATTAAATGGATGTCAAAACGACTTTCTTGAATGGCGAGCTTCGCTAAGTGGTCTATGTTAGTCAACCGGAAGGATTTGAAGATAAAGACAAGCCAAATCACGTGTACAGGCTCAAAAATGTACTCTATGGTCTTAAATAAGCTCCACACGCGTGGTATGATATGCGGTCCATCTTTCTACTATCACAAGAATTCTCCAAGGGTGCAGTCGATCCAACGCTATTCACCAAGAAAGCAGGGCGCGACATCTTATTGGTACAAATTTATGTTGACGATATAATTTTTGCCTCTACTAATCCTGCTATGTGTGATGAATTTGCTAAAATAATGACTTCTAAATTTAAGACGTCGATGATGGGCAAAATGTCATTCTTTCTAGGACTTCATATTTCTCAAAGTCCCAGAGGCATCTTTATTAACCAGTCTAATTATGCTCTTGAAATAATAACAAAATATGGTATGTTATCTAGTGATCCCGTAGACACCCCTATGGTGGAAAAAATAAACAGGATGAATATATACAAGGGAAACCAGTCGAACCTACACATTACCATGGTATGATTAATTCCATAATGTATCTTACATCCACCAGACCAGACCTTATATTTGTAGTATGCATGTGTGCCTGGTATCAGGCAAAGCCTACCGAAAAGCACTTACATGAAGTTAAGCGAATCTTTCAATACCTAAAAGGAACCATTGATATGGGTCTTTGGTATTCGAAAGATTCTTGCATTACTGATAATGCCTAAATTATACATATTTTCGGCAGCATTATTTGCATTTATTTGATCATTTCTCATAAACTTTTGGTACTTAATCAAGTATATTTGATATTATATGTTCTAGGTACGTGTCATAGAATAAAACGAAAGAATACACAAAGATATGGAGCTTAAAAGTACACTTGAAGACATCCAGAGTTCAAATAGAACAAAACCAAGTATTTATACACAATGGAAAGCAAGTTAGAAGAAAATAAAGGGCTAAAGCTAAAAAAGACCATAAGTGCGCTGCACTTTGCCCAAGTGCGCCACACTTCCTTTAAAAGTCAAAGAATTAAAGTCTCGGTCAAAGAAGTGCATTAACTCCTTAAGTTCGCCGCACATTTTACTAAGTGCGCCGCACTTCCTTTCGAAGAATTAAATGATATCAGCATTAACTCACCAAGTTTGTCGCACTTATTCCTAAGTGCGTCGCACTTCTGCCCGATTTCAGCCTATAAATAGAGGCATAATCCACCCTATTTTAGACACACTTACACATCCTCACACACACTTCTACAACAACTCTCTCATTATTCCACCATAAATTCTAAGGGTAGTGACAGCACCTTAAGGGTTTGGGTCGATTGGAATCAATAGCTTGGGTTTTAGAATAGTTTTCGTTTGGGAGAACTTGTAATCGCCTTCTTTGATCTTGTAAACGTTGGTATAATTTATACAACTCTTTTAATATGAAGTTTTATTGAATTTATATGATTGTTATGATCTTTATCTCTTTGATTATGGAGTAGTAATGTTATGTTTGTTTGGGTATAATGTGATATTTGATATGGAGCGTTTGGATATGTGTTTATTGAATTAGTAAAACATATTTTATATAAGAATATAGGCCGAAAGGCTTCTTTTATATATGTGTTCAATAAATCCATTTTATATATTGGTTATAATAGCTTATAAAGGCCGAAAGGATTTGTTGTTATTAATCGGTATAATCACTAGTTATATTTAAAGGCCAAAAGGACTTATAACTTGTGATACCTCTATTTTAAACATTATTCCAAACACATCATTATCTAAGTGATCATTGCCTAAACAAACATACCTTAATCATTTGATTGAATCATCTTTTAATTGCTTTCGTTATAATATCCGATATATGCAAGATTTGGTTAATTTGATCCGTGACAATCTTATTAACCTTAGCACCTTGATTACAAATTGTGAAAACTTCAATTCCTGTGGAACGACCTGGACTTACCTAAAAGCTATACTATACACGAACGGGTATACTTCCCGAGTGTTGTGTTTTTAGTAAAAATCGGTATTTCTAATATTATAAATTTAAAGCTTGGAAAATACACATCAAGTTTTTGGCGCCGTTGTCGGGGAAATGTTTTAATTATTATAGTTTGTTGTTTGTTTTTAGTGCTAAATTGTTTCTTGTTAAGTTGTGTACTGTTTTGCAAATCAAAATTTTCAAACTCGCCGTACCGTTTTCTGGCAAACGAAAACCAAAAAAATCATTTTTCTTTAGGAAATACGCCGCACATCCTATTTGTGCGCTGGTTTTCCTAAAAACCCATAAAGTACGCCATACTTTACACAAGTATGCCGCACTTTTTGCAAATTTTCACAAACATAATCTTATTTCAAAAACCAAAACCCCCAATCTGCTAGTCTTAGGATCTATAATCATTTGGAATTGTATTTTATCTGATTATATGCCTTGTGTATTTGTAATTATCTAGTTTATCATAGAAAAAAAAAAAGCCGAACGCACTTTACCTAAAGTATCCGCATCCTATATAAAAAAAAAACTATTATTTATTTTATCCTTAATTGCTATATATAATAAAAATATATATAAATATATAAATAATGATTAATTATATATATATATATATATATATATATATATATATATATAACAAAAACTTTTTAGTTTTTAAGTATGTCACGCATTCAGCCGGTGTGTCGCGTATCTCGATTTCTGCATCCAAAAAGAAATTTACCAAACTTAAGGGTGTTTTTGCTGAAACCTCACACGAGACTCATAACTCGTCACTCGGGGAACTGAAAGGGTATTAAAGGCTTGTTATCATGCTCTAAATGCAACCGGGGTGCTACAAAGTGCGCTTTTAGAATGTTAATGATTTTCATGTAGAGGTGTTAATTATGCAGGGGATTAAATACAACAGGTGAGCTGGATTGGTGGGTTGGCATAACACTTGGAGACATATAAATTGGAGTATATATACAAGTGGTAGAATACAATACGGCGTTCTGTTACGCGTCGTATCTTTCAGAATACAACCGGAATATAAGGAGCCCCGGTAAGTTTCAATTTTACGCATAAATGCTTCTCTTAGTTTGGAGGAGCTCATCGCTCCTTATATAAAACAAAAAAAGAAGAACGTAATGGAATCAATCAAGGAAAGATCCAACGTACCCCGGGAAGTACCGTTTTCCCTTAATTTTCCCTATTTTCTATATTTATCAGTTCTCACATTGAGGGCAATGTTCAACTTAAGTGTGGAGGGGTAGCAAATAGGAAAAATTAATCATGTCCCTCCATGTTTACCCTGCAGAAATTTTCAAAATTTCAACTGATATTTTCTGGAAGATTTAAAAAATTTAAAAATATATATTGCTTTTCTAAAAAAACATAAAAAATGCATACTCTTAGTAAGGCAAATCCACCCGGATTGACATTTTAAGTAGCACAAAATCAACCCACTTAAATTGTAAGGTTCACCTCTAGATCTTAAGGAGTTCAGGTATCCATCTTTGATACCCAAGATAATTTTTGCCTTTAGCTTGTTCGAGTTAGGGTTGAATGTAGTCATATGTGTCTATTTCGTCATTACGGATGTGTACGTATGGTCTTTGTCGCCTTTTCTGGAACATTGATACTGATATAAAGTTATATGAGTGGGCCGGTGATTTAGTAGCTCCAGAACTTGTGCTTGATCATCATTTACTATACCATAGTGAGGTTAATTTATAGACAAAGTTGTATGATAAGAGGTGAAATAAATCCCTATGCAATCATGTATCTGCAGCACTCACTTTTATTGTTGAGATCCCCGAAGTATCCCAAGAGCAAGAAAAATATGCTCGATGAAGAAGAAGTTTTGTGCCAAGCTTTAGTTATCGCAGTATCTGGAATGAAAAGAAATCTTAAAAAAAAGAGAAAAGGAAAGAAATAAAAGTTCAAAGTATAAGGAAAAGTTTTGGCACATGGAATCAAGTATCTGCTATTCTCCCTCATCGTTATCACATTTTGCCTTTTTGAGATTTTTGTCTAGGTGATCACGCCACAACGGACATGTTTATGTGTCTTGTACAAGCATATGGTAGCGACCTAGATTATGTCTGTGCAATTGAGTGACTTCACAAATATAAAAACCCTATCTGAGTGACTCTTGTGAATTTAAAAACAAACACTTTCCGTATGTGAGGTGCTCTGTTATATGTCTATGCCTGAAAAGTTATAAAACTGTTAAACACTTGTTAATGATAAAATGATTTTTTTCTCCACGTCACGATAAATGATCTTGTTTTTTCTCTTTAATTGCTTGAGGGCAAGCAATTGCTAAGTGTTGAGGGATTCGATAACGCCTAATTTATACATATTTTCAATGGCATTATTTGCATTTATTTGATCATTTCTCGTAAACTTTTGGTACTTAATCAAGTATATTTGAAATTATATGTTCTAGGTACGTGTCGTGAAATAAAACGGAAGAATACACAAAGATATGGAGCTTAAAAGTACACTTTAAGACATCCGGAGTTCAAATGGAACAAAACCAAGTATTTATACACAACGGAAAGCAAGTTAGAAGAAAATAAAGGGCTAAAGCTGAAAAAACCCGTAAGTGCGCCGCACTTTGCCCAAGTGCGCCGCACTTCCTTCAAAAGTCAAAGAATTAAAGTCTCGGTCAAAGATGTGCATTAACTCCTTAAGTGCGCCACACATTTTACTAAGTGCGCCACACTTCCCTTCGAAGAATTAAATGATACCAACATTAACTCACCAAGTGCGCCGTACTTATTCCTAAGTGCGCCACACTTCTGCCCGATTTCAGCCTATAAATAAAGGCATAATCCACCCTATTTTACACACACTTACACATCCTCACACACACTTCCATAACAACTCTCTCATCATTCCACCACGAATTTCAAGGGTGGTGACAGCACCTTAAGGGTTCGAGTTTCGAGTTGATTGGCCAAACCCAACCAAAATAAATATAATCAATTCTGATTGGGTTTTAGATTAGTTTTCGTTTGGAGAGAGGGGAGAGACTTGTAATCGCTTCTTTGAGGGGATCTTGTAAACTTGGTTTATTTCTACAAAAATTTTTTATTTGAAGTTTTCTGGAATTTATTTGATTGTAAGTTCTTCATCTCTTTGATTATGAGTTAGTAAAACAACAAACATTTCTTCTAAATTACAAAAAATTCATTGTTTGTTTGGGTATAATGTGATCTTTGATATGAAGCGTTTGGATATGTGTTTATTGAATTGGTAAAACATATTTTATATAAGAATATAGGCCGAAAGGGTTCTTTTATATATGTGTTCTATAAATTCATCTTATATATTGGTTATAATAACTTATAAAGGCCGAAAGGATTTGTTGTTATTAATCGGTATAATCACTAGTCATATTTAAAGGCCGAAAGGACTTATATCTTGTGATAACTCTATTTTAAACATTATTCCAAACACATCATTCATCTATGTTGATCTTTGCTTAACACAAAACATCCTTAAATCACATTTTGACTGAATCATCTTTGAATTGCTTTCGTTTATAATATCTAGATATTAGCAAGAAAATTGGTTTATTTGATTCCGTGACAATCTTTATTAACCATAACAACTTAATTACAACTATGAAAAACTTCAATTCCCGTGGAAAGACCTATACCTAGGGGGGGACTTACTAAAAGCTATACTTACTCGATTACGGGTTATTGCATTCGCGGAGGAAGAATCTTATAAACATAAAATATAAAATATATAATACGATGATAAATTTACCAATTCACCCTTGAGGACAAAGGTAAAAAGGGAAATCTTCAAAATATATATATATTGTTTAAATTTTATGTGCATTTACTTTCAGTTTTAATTCCCAATCATTCCCTGTGACATTCAAGCACCAATCATCAATCGTCTTTCGATAATCCATTCCAGCCTCGTTGGGACATAACGACCCGGGAACACTCTATACTGCTTCCGGTTTTCTTGGTCTCGCGCGTTTTCGTCCCTTGTTGTGTATTTATACATGTTAGTATTTGTTTACATATTTGAGGGGTGAGCTCGCGCATGACCAGTCCTCCATACTTCGGATGTAAATAATAATTTGTGAAAGTAGTAAAACATACTGAAAAACTACTACTTTTACCTTCCTATTGAATTGAGCAATTTTACCAACCATACCATGGATGAAAAATCAACACGTGCCCAATTGCATTGTGCAATTTTATCGACCATACAAGAGATAGAAAATTTCCATTGCAATACAGGAAATACAATACTTTACACAAAAGCAAGTAGCAGCCGATTAAGGACTTAATCTAATATGGTAGGCTATGGTGGAAAGGTGTAACGAAACAAACATTTGGTGTGAAAAAGACAGGAATGGCTCAACAGGTTTTTCTAGTGGAATATTACTCTAATGATAAGAGTAAACAAAAGGTTTATACAGGGGTTAACTAACCAGTGTGGTTAGTTAATATCACAAAATATAGGCTTTTTGGGTGTATTCGTAGAAATTTACCAGTTTAGACAAGTTACTCTATCTATTTAAAACAGTACTTATTATTGTGGTCTCGAATAGATATACCAAGCTAAATTCTAAAGTCTACAACATCACTATCACACTCATAATTTTGTGCAATTTGGGTAAACATTTGGAAACGGATAAGGCTAAATTCTCACAATATCTAACAATGGTTATGTGTGCAGGTTATGTAACTAATAATTTTACAAAAGTATGCTTGAATTTTTTTTAAATTTAGGCATAATTTAAGCCTTTTTTGTGAAAAATAGGACAAGTAAGCGTTCTAATTCTCCTCCCCCACTTGAAATATACAACGACCTCGTTGTATAAATATTAAATTAAGGACATGAAATTAAAAGAATTAGAACAAGAAACTCCCCTGGTACTTGCTTCGAATGATTCTCCATGTTGCGTTTGTGAGCAAGATCGTGTGTTTGATGCGGGTCTGAATTCCTGCATGACTACAACACACATAATTCTAGAATATAAGTATTCCACTAAAGTCGTTTTCTTCTTTCCAGTAAGGTCCTATATAGGAAACACTAATGCAATTCTATCTCGTCATCCAATGGTTAGGAAACAAAAAATGAAAAAAACTGTACAGGCAGTCGATACACCGTATCCCAAAACCTGGATATGTCGTATTAAGGCCTGTAAAAAGTATCTAAAGTACGGGTTAGATTTGCCAAATACGCCATATCATATGTATAAATACGCCGTATAGACAAATCCGGCAATAATGTTTTAAAATGCAGAAAAATAAAGGACTCGATAATGTCTAGACATTCATTACGCCGTATGGGAGGGATTGGATACGCCAAATTGATGTCTGGGAAGACGGACTCTATAAAAATTAAAATTACAATCCGAGTTGTCTCCTAGCAAGCAATTTTCTTTATAGCGAAATCTTTAAGTTAGACTTTTCTTCAGGATCTTCATTCCATCTCATGCACGCTAATGTGCCCGCGTGTGAGCCTTTCCACAATCTTCTCGTCTCGAATAAATTCGGGTCCAAGGTCCAAAATCCCTTTGTAAAAACCATTTAGCTTTTGGTACGAGTGCAAGATTCCATTCATCTTATCTTGTCCACTTATCTTCAGTAATTGTGGATCTTATTGCATTGTGCATTAGTGAGGTGTTTGAACCTTGGGTGTGATCGCACCATCTGATAAGTCACGCTATCGTTACCATTAGAACGGTAATCATTCCTTCAAACCACTTCCTCTTAACACGAACCTCTCTACAAAATGGCTTTCCAACTATTACATCGCCCATTCCATCATCTTTGTAATTATCCATGTCTTCGACAACTGCAAAATTTATCATAACAGAAAAGTTTCGAACAAAAATAGGAATGTTTATAAAGGTTCTAACTATATTTTTCCCCTTAAATTCTAACTTGTCATTCATTATTAAATTATAAAAGCTTTTGGACAGCACATTAATAGACAAAAGGGGGAAGAAATTAGCATCAACATATTCATACCCTATCATGCAAGAAATATTAAGATCATAAGCACAGTCCAAAAATTGATTCGCGAGAATCTATACATGTAAAATATAAAATATATAATACGATGATAAATTACCAATTCACCCTTGAGGACAAAGGTAAAAAGGAAATTTTTCAAAATATATATATAATATATATTAATACGTATAATTAACCGGGAAGTATGCTTTCCCGGGTTGTTTTCCTAACGACTTGTGAAATTGAAACCACACCTTAGCTTGGATTATGATTTGAATGAGAGAAAAGATATTTTTGTTTATCTATAGCTACTAAATTAAAGCAACAAATAAAATAAACACACAAAAACAATTAAACACTTAAAACAATTAACCGGAACAAATAAAACGCGACAAATAAACAAATAAGACAAAATTAACCCTTAAAAATGCAAACTAAATTTCTAAACCTAGAATAAGACATAAGAAAATTTTAGGAAAAAGAAAATTATTTTTTTGATTATTTTTTTGATTTATTATGAATTAAAACTATTTTAATCTAATTAAATCCTAGAAAATAGCAAATTAAGTCCTAAAAATTCTAAAAATGATTTTTAAACTTAGAAAAGTCTAAATTAACATTAAAACTCAGAAAACTATTTTTAACTATTTTTAAAATTAAAATCCTATTTTTAAAATTAAAAAATAAAAGCTCAAAAATGAAAATTAAATTCTAAAAGTGGTGAAAGTGATTTTTCTGAATATAAAACTAAAAGTAATTTTTCTAAAACTAAAAACTATTTTTTTTGTATTTTTCTAAAAATTATTTCTATTTTTTATGTATTTTCAAAATTTAAAACCTAAGAAAAATTGTAAAAAATAAAATTCTTAATGGAAAATTGTGAAAAATTCAGGTAAAGTCCTAAACCTAACAAAGATCAAAGGAAAAATAAGAAAAGATAAACAGCTTAACAAATATGCCCTAGGATAAGCTGAATAAGCTACGGCTTAATTTTAAAAAGGAAAATGAAAATCCCTATATTAATTAAAGGAGAGGAGGTATAACTGAATTGTCCCACTGGCAGAGATGGTTAGGGTGTTGGTGTTGTGAGGGGAAGGTCGTGGGTTCAAGTCCCAGCCTTACCCTTTTTGATTTTTTTTTATTTTTCAAAAACAAAAGCTAAAACTTGAAGATGACACTTTTTTAAGCTACTTTAATAAAAGAACTACTAGCTGAAAACCAAAAATAAGCTCTCTAAGAGCTTATTAAGAAGCTGACCTCAGAAAGTGGTGTTTTGAGAACCAAGAAGCTTAATTTCACTAATTTGCTTGCACAAACTTCAAATCAAGCTCAATTTTGAAAACAAAAACTATTCTAAGTAGCTTATGATGTGTATGATCTAAAAATGATAAGCTAATTTAACCATTATAACTAAAAGCTAACTGGAATTGAAGATCAAAACAGCAACCTCAGGTTTTAACTCAAAAAGCTCAAAAAACACTTAAGCTAGAAAACTTATTAAGCTAAACTAAACCCTAAGCTCTTGAAAACTAATTAACCTAGATATAAGCTATGAATCTAAATGAGAAAAACAGATAATTCAACTATAAGATTTAAAACTTAAGAATGGAAACTTAATACCTACTGATTTTGGCTTTTTCAGGTTTTTAATGAATTTTAAAAGCAAATGCAGACTAGAAATTTAGCTAGAAATTTGAAAATAAGTTTAAAACTATATTAACCTATATGTAATCTATGGACTTACTGATTTTAAAAGCCTAAAAAATATTTTAGCTAACCCTAAATATGATCCAAAAACCACTGCAGTTTAAGACTGCAGTGGTTCTATCTGATGCAAATGGCAAAGGACAAAAACCAATGTGCAGGTAACCAAATTGGTTACTCCTGCACTAGAAGCACTCAATGAATGTAAATAAACTTAACACCAACAAGTTTCAAGCTCACAAGAGCTTAAACCAAATTTTAGCAAACAATAGTTAAGAAACAAACTCCCCTCGTGCTGACATACTCCAATTAATCCTTAACTTTTTATAAAATGAAATCTAAACTTTGAAAACTCTTACATGACTAATAAAAAGTGATTATCAAACTGACTAAAACAAAGATCACAACCCAGTTTGACTTTAAGAGGTCAAACTGAGTTAAACCAAACACTCCTTAAACTAATGACAGATTCAAAAGAGCTTATGAGATTAAAATCTACTTATTAAAGCTTTATTACCAGATATTCAGTAGCTTATAACAAGCTTAACAAACATAAATCAACAATTAACTAGGCTAGAATTAAAGATCTACAATATGCTTAACTATTTTTTTTGGTTTTTTATGATTTTTAAGATAATATGAAGAGAACTAAGATCTAATCTATAATCACTAAAAACAGATGAGCAAACATGATTATTAAGCACAGACTAACAATAATAAGCACAAATGAACACTAGATAAGCAAATAAGCATAACTAATAAGCAACGAAGCAAGCATTAGACTAGGAATTTAAAAGACGAAACAAAATAAAAGAGAACTTACAATGTGTCTTAGCTAAACAAAGACAAAAAGGCTCTATGAGCTTATCTACTGCTCTGGCTTATCAAAGATAAGCCAGTTAAGTACTTGGGAGCTCTTCCAAATCTAGCCCCTCTTCCATAAGCTTAATAAGTCCAATATCCAAAGTTTTAAGCTAATTTTAGGATTAAAGTAGATTAAATGTCTTGATTAAAACTCAATCTTAGCTTAGAGACTAAGAGAGCTAAAATGAGCTTATTGTGAGCTTATGAGTCATAACGCAAACACTATGAACTTATTGAGAGCTTATCACAATTGATTAAAGGAAAAACTGGATTTCATTAACTGAAAAGGATTGATTACATTACTGAAAGAGATTACAACTGATTTTAAAAGTAAATTACAATAAGCTATTAAAAAAAACTAAAAGCTAAACTAGGTAAAAAAGAAAAATGAAACTTATTGTGTGTGAAAGGTGTGTCCTTATTTATAGCCCATTGGTGAACCTTCTAGCATCCCTGGCTGTTACTCCTTTCTTAATCCTTGGCCGTTAGATCTTACTCATCATTGGATCCTTGCTTTCGTCCCTTGGATCTCTTTGGTAATCACACGGATTGCCAGCGTGGCAATCCGTGTGATGTGACTTTATACTTTCTCTGTGAGTACATCCAGTGATATTAACCCATTCCTTGTGTGTTTTTAAGCATCCAACGTGTCATTCCCTTGATGGGTTATGACCAATCAGGACCTTTGATGATGTGTTAACCTTGCCATCTTGATCTTGAACCCTTGAATTAATCTTTTGAACCTTCAATATGCTAAAGCCCTCTGATTTACCTATGAGGTGAAATGAAAGAGACGGTGAACAATGTTCAACCTCTTTTCGCGCCTATTTTTGACTGAGGGGGGTAAATAGGGTAAGTTTGGGCAAATGGCAAGTCTGGTCCTTGTGTTTCTGTAGGTGTAAATGATCTTTCAAATAGGGCAAGATTGGTCCCTGGACTTTTATATAAAAGGGTTAGGGTTTTAGAGTTTGGGCTGAGGTTTTGGGCTTTGGATCCGGGTATTGTTTTTGATAAGATTATGCCCATTTAAGCTTAGGGATCATTTGTGTAACTTTGAAAACTTGAGGGACTAGTATTGTAACTTTGGGGTCTTTGTCTTCTAGTGTTGACTTTGACTGTTTGACTTGAGTTGACTAAGGTTTGACCATTGGTTGACTTTTTGACTTTGGCTTTTTAATCCCCGGCTTCTTTTGTGCTGTTCCGTTCCTCGTGTCCGTGTTTGTCCAGTTTTGACCATTTTCTTGTGATTTTTGCTTTATCCGTACTTGCACACACAAAACACAAAAACAAGCATATCTTTGCTATTTTTAGTATGTTTTTGGTCTTTTTAGGGTCGATTTTGATATAAAATAGATATGTGTTTTCACACATATCAGGTATACTTCCCGAGTGTTGTGTTTTTAGTAAAAATCGGTATTTTTATTATTATCAATTTAAAGCTTGGAAAACACACATCAATTACTCTAACAGCATATGCAGATGCAGACCACGCTGGGTGTCAAGATACTAGACGAAGTACATCTGGAAGTGCTCAATTCTTGAGGGATAAACTTGTTAGCTGGTCATCCAAAAAGCAAAAGAGCATTGCTATCTCCAGTATAGAGGCTGAATTTATAGCTTTATCTGGCTATTATGCTCAAATCTTATAGATGAGATCACAACTAACAGACGATGGGCTAAAATTCAATAAGACTCCTCCGTACTATGATAACAAGAGTGCAATCGCTTTATGCTGCAACAATGTTTAACACTCGAGACCCAAGCATATAGATGTGAGATACTGATATGTGAGAAATCACATATCCTTATTATATCCAAAATGGCCCTTAAATGATCAAAAATGTGCAAAAATATACTTGTATTTGTGTATTTTGTTGTTTGTGAATATATAGGTACGGATAATGCAAAAATCACAAGAAAATGGTCAAAGCCGAACAAACACGGACACGGGAACAAAAAGAGTGCAAAAGAGCCGGAAGTATTTATCAATGGTCAACATAGTCAATCCTTGGTCAACATTGGTCAACTACAAAAAGACAAAATCCTCAAAATTCCTAAAATGCCCTAAATGTTAAACACTAATTTCACTAAAATTCCCTAAACCCTAACACCGTTATCACCTTATAATAAAGAGATAACTGACGTTATCTTTATAACACAACCTTATAACAAAGCCCAAACTCCCGGCCTAATTCCATTTTCTATAAAACTCGGGTCCAAAGTCAACCCTCATACTTGGGTTAAATAAAGGTATAAAAAGATAAAAAAAAGGCGTGGGAAGTCATTTTTACTATTTATTCATCTTCCCCAAATTTACCTAGCTTGAAATCAAAGGGTAAATGCCAATTGATGATGTGGCTCTATGATTCGAGTACCAAGGTACAAGCTGGCAGAGTTAGACGTCATGAGAGTCTCTCATTGGTCGAAACCCACAAGAAAGGACACGCGGATATGTGAAAGAAACACACGAGGACAAGGATTTTTACACTAAATCCTAGCCAAAAGAAGCACAAAAGGTCTGACGCACGGAATGCCACGTTGGCAATCCGTGTGCTCATCATTTAATCCAACGGTGATGAATGGGAATCCAATGATTGGAAATTAATGAAGGATCATGATCAAATGGACGAGGAGCGGGATAAGATAACCTAGAAGCTTCAATTGAAGGCTATAAATAGAGAGCGAGCCTCACACACACATATCTTTCTTTTTCCTGTTTTTAGTAGTTAGTAGTTTAAAGCAAAAAATTTCATTTTCATGTAACTTGCTCTTGTAATTTTCATTTTAAAAGTTTTGTATTCAGTTTTAAATCAATAAAATCATAGTTTACTTGTTCACAATCTGTTTTTACCTATAAGCTTTTATATATCTCAAATGCTTTTGTTCAACTGTTTAACAAGCTACTCTTATAAGCTCATCTCAGCTCTTTAAGTCTCTAAGCTTAGATTGAGCTCAAGTTAATCATTAATATACTTAAACAATCAAAATTAGCTTAATATCTATGCTTAATAAGGTTTTTAGTTGTTTGGATGATAAGCATACTCTGGAAGAGCTTATTGGACTTTACTAGCTTATCCTTGAGATAAGCTAGAGCTTATTGACAGCTCTTTGAGCAAATTAAGCCTTTGTTTAGCTAAGGCATTTGTAAGTTCTCATTTATCTTTTCTGTCCTTAAATTTCATAGTTTGAATCTGCTTAATCTGCTTATTTTCTTGCTTATTTGTACTTATAATTGCTTATTATGACTTATTAGTTAAGTTTGATTATCTGTTTTTAGCTTTAATAGTCTAGATCATAGTTTTCTTCATATTGTCTCATAAATCAATAAAAATCCAAAAATATTAGCATAACTAGTAGCTTAATGATTCTAGCTTACTTGATTGTTGGTATAAGCTCATAAGGGCTGTTAATAGTTGTTTGTTATCTAGTATTCAAGTTTTATTCACTAAATTTTAATTTCATAAGCTAAAATGAATTTGAAAGAGTTTAAAGGGGTGTTTGGCATAGCAGTACTAACCACAAGTTAGTACTGCTAGTGGACAATTGGTCTTTTATTTTTGATTCAAATTACATAACTAAGTGTGTTTATGCTGGATTTATAAGTTAGGTTAGAGTTAATTGAGTTTTCATAAGTTAGATTAATAAAAGTCCAAGTCTGTAAAGCCTCATTTACATAACCTAGTTTTAATTGATTCTAGTAAATGACATGACCTTACTTGATCTTAGTTGTGTGTTTAATGAGTGTTAGAATTAGTGTTTTAAGTCTGCATCAAAGGTTTTAAAGTTTTGTTCATATGCACCGCAGTTTTTAAAAGACAAGTAGCTGTTTTCAATTTAATAATTCAGAGGGTATAAGTAGCTTATAGGATTTGATTTTTGGTTTACAAGTAGGTCTAGGGTCAGTGTCAATCTATTTCAAATTTGTTATCGAAAATAAGTTCATTAGCATATCTGTTTTTAGCCTTAAAATAAGCTTTTTGTCTTTTAAAACCAAAAGTAACCAAGTGTTCTTAACGTATAAGCTGTTTTCAACAAGCCTTTTTATTAAGCTCCTTAATTTCAAAATGGTTTTAAAAAGTTGTTTTAAGTAGTATTTTAGGTGTACTTTTTAGGGTAATAAGCCAAAAGTCCATAAGGATCCTTTAGCTTATTTAAAAATAAGCTCAAAGGTCCCTTAAGGGGCTGTTTGGTTATCAGTTTACACAAATAGTGCTTATTCCTTTATTTTAGCTTATCTGCTTATAGTTATGGCTTATTTAGGTTTAGCTTAGCTTATTAGTTTAGTATAATCCCATTTTATCTTATTTGGTTTTGATATAAGCATATTTGAGCTTATTTGCTTTCTAGTGTAAAATTTTAAGTGTTTTTAAGCTTGTTAGCTTTTCTGTCATTCTAGCTTATCAATTGTGCTTGTTTTAGTTCTTATGTGCTTATTAGATATAGTTTTAATCTGTCTTAGCTTATTTAACTTTTCCCTTAGCTTATTTGTTCTTAGAAAGCCCAAATAGTTTGCATTTTATAGGTTTATTAGGATTTGCTTATTCTGTCTTCAACTGCTTATTTGAGGGCTTATTTTAGGTTTATAAAAAAAGTTGTTTTACAAAAGTTACTTATTTTAAAGAGTTTTAAAAAGTTATAAAAAAATGGAAAAAATTAAAACACTAGGGAAAGTAGGAAGCCCCGGGTGAGCAAGGCTCGAACCCGGGACTTCTACCACCCTCACCAAGTGTTTTATCCGCCACACACACAACCATCATGCTACAATAGCTCATCCGTTATACCCTTGCATTATCTATCTTGCAAAATCAATTCTTTATATGCATTTTAACCTTTTTTTGTACAATAAGCTGTTTTAGCTTATTTCACAGCTTATTCAATAAGCTGTGTTCCCGAGCTTATTTTTCCTAGATTCATCTTAGTTCAAGCTACTTTCTATAATTTTTTCAGAATTTTTATATTTAGTTTAGTATTTTTAAACATTTATTTTTTATAAAAACTTTAAAATTCATAAAAAATAGAAAAATAATCAAAAAAATATAATTCTTTTTTAGAAAATTTTATTTTATCATATAGTTTCTAGGAAAATTAGTTTTGCTCCGTAGGTTTAAATTCAAAATTTCATCTTTTAAAGAACGAGATTCGTTCCCCGTTCACATTTTTCGTTTTTTTAAGCTCATTCGTCTCCGTTTTTGTTCTATATTTTCTTTAAAACTTACTTTTTAGGTCAATTAGAGTCAATTAAAGTGAAAAATTCATTTTAGGTTTTATTTTTGAAATTTAGGATTTTTTAGTCATACAGTTTAGAGGTTTCAGTTTTAACGTTTTAAGCTAAAATTTGTTTTTCCCCTTAAGTAAATTTTAAGTTTTTGCCTTAAATTTCTCGATATTTTTGATAACCAATATCAATCTATCCATTCAACATCCGATTCTCAAAACGACTTTCCATATCCTATGTACTATATGTAAATAAGAAAATATAAAAACTCAAAAAGATTTTCATTTATATAAATTTTTTACATAAACCAAATACAAAAATATAAAATCAGAAAAATATAAAAATTTGTAATTCTGACATGTCTTCTGGAATCGATAATATTTAGGGCCCTAGAAATGTCATTCAACAATGATACGCGGCTGTAAATAAAGTTCAAACAGAAGTTCTAAATGTTTTCAAAACATGTCAATGGATTGCTATTATTTAGTTTATTTTCATATATAAAAATACAAAAATATTTTTCATTATCTTTTATTAGTATAATTAAAATATAAACCAAAAATCTAAAAAAAAAACCAAAAACATAAAAACATTTTCCATAAAAAGAAAAAATATAATAAAAAAATAATAAATTCACCTAGTTGGTAAAAGAACACCAACAAATAATACTTTCAATTGAAGTATTATCCATCAATAAGTT
>BQNB010129624.1:0-19083 GCA_026074375.1 Tanacetum coccineum
CACAAGATCTTTGTTACGTGCCTTATGGATTTTGGTTCACCACACAAGTCTATATATGTTGTATATTATAAGACATGGACATGGGTTGTATCATGCTAGGCACGACTTATGTTTAGCTTGTTAACACATAATAACCGTGCCTTATGACACATGAAGTAAACATGAAACTTAAGTATGAACACAATCTAAGACACTTATAAGGGTCTTAGCTTCTTGAAGGGTAGTGTCATGTGGCATAGTAATAAACCCGAATAGTATAGCCCAAGTCCTAGCTTAAACCTGAATCATCCTTTTTTACAAACCCTTAAACGTATAACTCTAGCTTATAGATCACTAGGCTATACCTTAGATCCTTTATTTGTGAGTTGTGGTGTCGTGTTTGTGCAAGTTGTATCTCGGCGGTGGTATGACCCGAAAGCAAGGACAAAGATAATTTTTGCTAGAGTGTTGTTAAATATGTGAGTGTGTAAACACTCTTAGTTATGAGTCTTCCTATTTATAGAGAAAATATCTCTATACCACTTCCATGAATTTAAGCTTGTTTAAGTACAAGTATTAATGAATTTGGTGATGTACAAGATTTTGCAAGATTTGTTAGGTTGTATGTGTGGGTGACGAGTTGGCTAAAGAGAGGGAAACACAAGATACAAATCTTGTATAAGATTTGTTAAGTACATTGCCTTAATTAATCCTATGTTGTACAAGATTTAGCCAAGATTTGTGTGTATTACCCAATGGTCCTTGTGCCGTGTGAAATGAAAGAAAAACAAGGCAAAGTGTGCTAGTGTTTAAGTTTTCCTTAACCTTAAACTAACTACACATTCATCCTTAAACTAACTATGGTATGCTATGGGTTAAGGGTACATGTTGTAAGGGTATGTAAGTGATTTTTGCTCCTTCCCACACCATTGGACGCCTAGGATTTGAGTTAGGGTACACATGATTAGACAATGTTTAGATATATGAGCTTCTATGTACTTAAGTTGGTTAATAACTAAAAGTATATAATGTTTGCCTTATGTTTGTGTTATGTTTAATCATAACCGGCCCCTATAGGCTTAATGACACAAAAATTGTACAATTTTTGTGTTTAGGGAATAAAAGTGGGTATTGGTTTGAGTCTAGATATGTCTAGGTATTTCCCGGGTATGTCTAAATGTATTTTATTGCGAAACGTAAGCGTTTTACGTAACCAATAAAAATAAAATATGAAAGGTTATAATTTATATTCTTAATAATCATATAACACTTGCTTGATGTAAACTTTAACTTGTTTGGTGTCCGTTTAGTTGGATGATAATTTTTAGTTTACGCGATTTAACTATAAGATAATAATTAAAAGCGGACGCGTAAAACCCTAAAAATAAATAACGAAAATAACTGAGTCGGGAAATGACCTGAAAATGTGAAATGTTACAGAAAGCCGTAGATCCTACACACTATCATGGAATGATTGGCACCCTCGTGTATCTTACAGCCAGTAGACCAGACCTTACATTTTATGTATGCATGTATGCCCGGTATTAGGTAAAGCCTACCGAAAAGCACCTCCATGCTGTAAAAAGGATCTTTAAATACCTAAGAGGAATCATTAATAGGGGACTCTGGTATCCAAAGGATTCTTCTATTGCTCTAACAGCTTATGCAGAAGCTGATCACGCGGGTTGCCAAGTTACTAGACGAAGTACTTCTGGATGTATGCAATTATTAGGAGATAGACTAGTTAACTGGTCATCAAAACGGCAGAAAAGCGCTGCGATATCCAGTACGTAAGCTAAATATATTGCTATGTCTGGCTGTTGTGCTCAAATCCTTTGGATGAGATCACAACTTACCGACTATGGCCTTGGATTCAATAAAATTCCAATGTACTGTGATAACAAAAGCGTTATTGCCTTATGCTACAACAATGTTCAACATTCTCGATCCAAGCATATTGACATCAGATTCCATTTCATCAAAGAGCAAGTGGAGAATGGCGTGGTAGAGCTTTACTTTGTCAACACGGAGTATCAACTAGCGAACATCTTCACTAAAGCCCTATGCAAAGAAAGAATTGAATTTCTTATCAACAAGCTGGGAATGCGAAGCTTTACGCCAGATACTCTGAAACAATTGGCAGATGAAGCTGAAGAATAGTGATGGTACCTATTCAAATATCCTATATAATATGTATATATTAAAAAACCATAAAAACCAAAAATATTTTTCATTTTCAGAAATCTTTTATAAAAAAAAAATACAAAAATATAAAATCTTTAAAACTAAAAAAATAAAAAATGAGAAAAATATACAAAGAGGTTGTGGAAACTAGAAGGGGGGGGGGGTTTGAATAGTTTACACGTTTGTTTTACGTTTTAAAAGTTTACTTTCCAAAATGTATAGATCCGAGTTATATGTTTAATCAAATCACAATATGAACAAGCAATAACTATCTAAACAAAAACTAAATAATAACAATAATAATGTAAAGAGATAAGGAAATAAACAACCAAACCAAGACACCTATATTTTATAGTGGTTCGGCTACGAAGCACCTCTTCGCCCTACTCCACTCCCCGAGTATTCGACTCGAGATTTCACTATGTCAACAAGCTCCCTTTAGGCGGAGAAAACCGTTTACACGTCGCTTACGTTATTTTCTGACACTAAGCTAAATGTCGAGTCTTAATCTTAGCTAGAACCAATCTACCACTTCACAAGATATACACACTCACAAGATCTACACTATCGAATCTACACAATATCCGAATCACACAAATAATACACTGATAATACAATAGAGGTTTTGGTACTTAGAAGAAAAATATGAGATAGATCACTAATTAACACTTCGTTTCTTTGAACGATTACGAGTTTGTTCTTACCTCTTGCACTGAATGAAGGAAACATATGAAGAAGCAGAGATTAGATCACTTGAAACAAGATTTAAGTATGTTAGTGATCAAGAGTTTATTGAGAGAAAGAATTGTTTTAAGAGAGAAAGAGAGACCTGAAAAATTTCGAGAAAAGATAATAAAAAAAAAAAAAGAATGTTTTCTGCTGGGAATAGAGCAGTTATTATAGACAAGAAAAACCAACGGTCACCTGGTGCGGTCCCCTATATATAAGTGTGGGGCCGCCAAGGCCTATAAGGGGCCACCACTAGACTCCGCTCCTAGTTTTTGTTTTTTATTTGTGAAAGTTGTTTCTGTTAAGGAAACCTTTCCTTTTAGAGTGAAATTTGAATTTTCAAATTTAAAAAGTTTTTTAATAAAACATTTCTTTTAATTAGAAAATATTTTGTAAATGTATTTTTGAGAAAATACTTTTGTATAATTAAAAGTGAGGATTAAGAGAAAAAAAATTTCTTGATCACTAATCATGCTTAATTATTTTTTTTGTCATACCTTAAGTATTCCACTAAATTCTTAAGAAATGGAATTTTAACATTTAAAATTTGTAAACGTTTATTTTTATTGAAAACATTTTACATTTGTTATTATCAAAAAAAAACGTTAAGAGGATCAGCGAAAAATATAAATAACGTTTTTAGACATTATTTCTATTAACAATCTCCCTCTTTTTGATGATGACGAAATATAAACTCATTTTAAATAAAATTAAAGATGTCAAATTATTAAATGAGTTATGTTCCATTTCTCCCTTTTTTTGTCGAATTCAAAAAGAATGATCGTCCAGTTGTTAAAGGAAGAAAGAGATCGACGATATCAAGACTCCCCCTTGATGTATGCTCCCCCTTGTTCGGGGCACCAAGGGATCGATCTTACAAAAATTATATGCTACAAAACAAGGTTAGAAGTACAAGTGCAAGACAAATATCTTTCAAGTTAACACATTGTATTTAATTTAACAAAAGAAGAGTTTCATTCAACCAACAAGAAACTCATACAATAGCACATCCAACAAATACATTCATGCAAAATAAGATAAAATTAAAGACATGATGAGATATAGATCTACACTATTAAGTTCTTGAAGATTAGAAGATGTCATAATCAAAAGATGGGTTGTTTATTATTAAGCTTTTGAGATTGTTCAATTATGGTGAGGAGGTTGTTATTGAGGATGGAAATTGGGTGGAAGGACCAATGATGAGAGATTTGATACGATTAAGGTCATCTTTCAATGTATCAAATAGATTTTGGGTATTCATACAACAATGACAAAATTCATAATGAAAGTTTACTTGATTTAAGGGGGTGGAGGGATGCATGGTGAGGTAGGAGGTGAAGGATTTATGGCATCAATTGCTTGTTGGGGATTAATCTCAAGAATATTAGACAAGTGATGAAGTTCATGTGCTATTTGGTTTGGAGATGGGTTTTGTGGAGGTGTAAGAGATGGTGGAGAATTGGTTGTAATAGGAGAGGCAGGTGTAACACCCCCAAAATCTAGTATGCAGCGGAATGGTAACAATGGGGTGCTACGTCTTAGTACAACAATCAAGATATAGGAAACGACCTCAAAGAGACGTTTTAAATAAGTACATTCGATGCATTATAAAATATCAGAGTTTTCAGTTATGGTCCCAAAATGTTAAAAGAGTCATAAACATACTACATACGTTCTTTTAAACAAAAGCTTCATAATTCCAAAAGATGACATAAGTTTTTAAAAGATAAAGTTGCATCGAATTTAAGTAAACACAGAATCCATCTTCATTGATATCCGTCACGGCTCCCATCCAAGCTTATACCTTAGGACCTGAAATTAAACATGCTAAAAGTCAACACAATGGTTGAGTGAATTCATAGGCTTATCAAATAAAGAGTGGACCACAAGATTTAGGTAACGGTAGACTATGAAACAAATTCAGTAGTCCAAAACAGGTATTATTGCACTAAGCTCATGACACCGAAACCTTAACTATTAGTACCCCAAAATAATGTAGGGTGTCTGCCAAACAGCCTACTAATTCCTCTAAATGTTAAATGCACCGTGATCAACTTGTGACCAGAAATTCCAGGTGGGGATTGTTAGTCCCGATAGATCTATCCACAATACTAGCGCTTACTATAATAGCAATTGACGGTTCGTGATATAGTAGGGACTTAGATGGCAATGCGGTAACTTAGGCAATAATATTCAGGCAATAATCTGGATAGCATACAATTTAAAACACTTGTGTCCATAGTAAAACAAGCATGTAATTTCACCCCGTAGAGTTTGTAAAACAAGTATATGAAAAAGGGGGTTATGAACTCACCTTAGAAGTGAAGTGATGAAATAAGTCGAGTGAATAACAGAAAACGTAAACAACCTAAGTAAATATGGTCGTATGAGTACCAAGTACTTTGAATAACTATAACCATATATAATTCTATATAGCTACATCACTATCTAATTTGTGTTTATGAAATCATATTTAAATCACATTTGTTAAACAAATACCACATGTTCGTACTCGTATAATCGAATAAATAATTTAATTGTCTTTGTAAAAATAATATTTATAAAGTTTAAGACATGTATAAATATTATATAAATGATTTTAAAATGTTTCGCAAAAATTTATTTTAAAACGAACCAACACTATTCATGTCAGGAAAAGTGTCTAGTTTTCGAACTATACATCCGAAAATTATGAAAATCGGCAGGTTTATGTAAAATGTCGTTCCGAACAACTTTGTAGTTTTACACTTCGGCTCAATCGGACCCGAAGGTCCTCAAAAATGAGTTTCAGTAGCTGCTGAAGCATTTACGGTTTTTCAGCTTTTATAAATAATGTTCGATAACTTTGAAACGTCGTATCTTACTCGTTTTAGCTCCGTTTTTAGTGATTCTTTCGAGCACGTTCTCGTAATTAAAAATTCTACTTATTTATGATGTTTTCCAAAAATAAATGGTCCTGATGAACAGTAACTTTTTATAAAATTATTTTTATAAAAGTATTAATTATCGTAAACTTGTAATCGTCGTATCTACTTCGTTATAAATCGGTTTTTCGAGTTTCTTACCTTTTTGGAATCGTCATGAGACGTACTATTTTATAAAAATATAAAATCCACTGTTTGGAAAACGAACCAAAACAGTCCCCATTGTAATACTTATATATATTTAATTATATAACTTGTTTTATTAAATTTCCAACTTAATAAAATACCACAAGTCTTCCAATACTCTTAATATACTATGTCTTACATATAATAATGTCCATAGGTTCATATTGTGTCCATGAGTCCAAGTTAACAAGTCCATAACATTGTTTTTAAATCACACTTTCTTAAGTACACTTTTAATTACAAGTTTATACTTATACATTTTCCACTTAAACCAACATGATACCATACTTATATTTCCATCATTCCATGATATTTACAACCACATAACACATGAATAAGTGTACAAAATCATAATCACAAGTAAAAATATGTTTTACATGTTTAAAAGCATCCTAATGGTGATTTTGCTATATAAAACTAATATACACATAAAATGATAATTATGAAATGTTTAGGGCTTTAGATAACCTTAGAGTGATGAGTGATGAATGGGAAACAAATCACACCCTTGTGATTTTAAACCTTAGCTTGAAAATAAAGAGTGAAAACCCTAGTTTTCCAAGAAACCTTAACTTGCTTTAATCCTTGCTTAACCCTTATAAACTTCAAACCAAGCCTTCTAAACACCTTGGGATATCTTAGATATGATGTAGGATCACTTGTGAATGTGGTCATTAAACTTATATGAATTGTATAAGGATTTTTGGTTTGGGACGTGTGAAATAAAAGAGAAAAAGAGAAGTGAAGTTGATTTTTGGTGAATAAAAGTGTCAAGTGTTTATCTCATTACTAGAAGTGCAAGTATATGTATTCATGGCTAGTCAAAGTGAAATAAACAAAGACCAAGACCATAAGGAAACACCATAAGGGAATTAAGGAGAAAAAGTGGCCAAGTTACTAGTCATGGCTTAATGTTTTAATGAGGTTCATGTTGTACATGTACTAGTTGAAATTTGGTGAACTTCTTGTCCCCCTTTTGACTTTAGATATTTCTTTGTTATCCTAGCATCATAACCGGCCATATATGCATGTAGGTAATAATATTGAGTAATTTTTTTTGGGTATTGGGTATAAAAGTGGGTATTTGTTGAAGCGTAGAAAAGTTTTGGTGCTTCCGGGTATGCCTAAATGAAATTTATAGCGAAACGTAAAAGCTTTACGTAACACTAAAAATAAATAAAAAAAATTAAATTATTAATATTCAGAAAATAATATAATGCTTGCTTGATGTAAACTTTAATTTGTTTGGTGTCCGATTACGTTAAATGATAATTTATAGCTTACGCGATTTAACTATATAATAAGAGTTAAAAGTAAACGCGTACGAGACTAAAATAAATAGTGAAATAAATAGCGTCGTAAAATGACCTGAAAATACGGAATGTTACAGTCTCCTCCGGTTAGAAGAGCCTTGTCCTCAAGGCTCAAGTTGCGACACTTGACGAAGGTACGGGTTCAGTGAACAGATGCGGGTATTTCTTCTGGAACTGATCTTCACGTTCCCAGGTATACTCAGCTCCTTGCCGAGAGTTCCAACGAACTTTGACTAATGGAATTCTTCTTCGCTTTAGCTTTTTCACATCTCGATCCACAACCTCAATAGGCTCTTCGACAAAATGCAGATTTTCATCAATCTTGATCTCCTCCAAAGGCACTTGAACATCTGGCTCAGCCAAGCACTTCTTGAGGTTTGACACATGAAACGTGTCATGGACACAGCTCAGCTCCTGGGGTAACTTCAGTCGATAAGCTACCGGTCCAACACACTCTACTATTTCAAATGGTCCCACATATCGTGGTGCCAGCTTTCCTTTCTTACCAAATCGTACCACTCCCTTCCATGGAGATACCTTAAGTAACACTCGGTCTCCAACTTTGAATTCAAGAGGCTTACGCCTCTTATCAGCGTAGCTTTTCTGGCGACTCCTTGCCGTTTTCAACCTTTCCTTAATCTGAAAAATCTTTTCTGTCGTTTCTTGCACAAGTTCTGGTCCAATAAGCTGACTTTCTCCAACTTCAGTCCATATCACAGGGGATCTACATTTCCGCCCGTACAGAGCCTCGAATGGTGCGCACTTAATGCTCGTGTGGTAACTGTTATTATAAGAAAACTCAACCAACGGGAGATGAGTATCCCAACTGCCACCAAAATCCATAACACAAGCTCGTAGCATATCTTCTAGTGTCTGAATAGTACGCTCACTCTGACCATCGGTCTCAGGGTGGTAAGCCGTACTCATATGTAGTTTTGTACCCAACGCCTCCTGAAGAGCTTGCCATAAGTGTGACGCGAATCGACCATCACGGTCTGAAATGATTGACACCGGCACACCATGTCTTGCTACGATCTCGTTGATATAAATTCTTGCCAGCTTCTCCGTTTTGTAATCCTCACGAATAGGTAAGAAGTGAGCCGACTTGGTCAATCTATCCACAATGACCCAAATCGCATCATACCCACTGCTGCTTCTAGGCAACTTTGTGACTAAGTCCATTGTTATCTTCTCCCATTTCCACTCAGGGATTTCTGGTTGCTGAAGTAATCCTGAGGGTTTCTGATGTTCGGCTTTAATCTTAGAGCACGTAAGACACCTGCTAACGTACTCAGCAATGTCTCTCTTCATACCAGGCCACCAATACAAGTCTCTCAGATCATGATACATCTTATCCGCACCCGGATGTATTGAATATCTAGAAGTATGAGCTTCATCCATGATCATTTCCTTACACCACCAACTGATGGAATCCAGATACGATCGAAGAAGTAAATTCCACCATCATCTCGTCGCTCAAACTGTGTTTCTAATCCTCTTAGCCATTCAGCTGGAGCTTGTTGAATCCTGGAAGCTTCGCCCTGTGCTTCCAAAATCTTAGTCTTAAGTCCAGAATGAATAGTAATACTCATAGCACGTACTCGCCTTGGCTTAAGCCTTTCTTTTCTACTCAAGGCATCTGCCACCACATTTGCCTTGCCCGGGTGGTATTTGATCTCACATTCGTAGTCACTGAGCAGCTTGATCCACCGCCTTTGGCGCATATTTAAATCTTTCTGGTCGAATATGTACTGGAGACTCTTGTGGTCAGTGTAGATGACACTTTTCGTCCCATAAAGATAATGTCTCCAGATTTTAAGGGCGAACACCACCGCACCCAATTCCAGGTCATGGGTGGTATAATTTTTCTCATGCGTCTTCAACTGTCTTGACGCATACGCTATCACTTTGCCCCGCTGCATCAGCACGCACCCAAAACCTTGTTTCGATGCATCACAATAGACCACAAAGTCATCTGGTCCATCGAGGAGTGCTAACACTAGAGCATTACATAGATTTTCCTTCAGAATGCGGAAAGCTTCTTCTTGCTTATCGCCCCACACGTATGTCTTATTCTTTTGAGTCAACATAGTGAGGGGCTTGGCGATTTTGAAAAATTCTCCAATAAACTTTCGTAGTAACCCCCAATCCTAAAATGAACGGATTTTAGTTGACGATTTAGGAATCTTCCAGTTCTTGACTGATTCAACCTTGCTAGGATCCACGTGGATACCGTCACGGTTGACCACATGTCCCAGGAACTGGACTTCTTTTAACCAAAATTCGCACTTTGAAAATTTGACATATAACTTCTTCTTGAGTAAGTCTAAAATCTTCTTCAGTGGACTTCGTGTTTCTTCTTCTGACTTTGAGTAAGATTTAAGATGTCGTCAATGAACACAATTAAAAATTTGTCCAAATATGGTTTGCAGACGCGGTTCATTAAGTCCATAAATATTGCTGGTGCGTTTGTCAGCCCAAATGGCATAACTGTGAACTCAAAATGCCCATATCGGGTTCTAAACGCGGTTTTCGGTATATCTTCTTCTCGAACTCTTAACTGATGATATCCTGAACGAAGATCTATCTTGGAGAAACAACACGCACCTTGTAATTGATCAAACAAGTCGTCAATTCTGGGGAGAGGATAGCGGTTTTTTATAGTCAACTTATTTAATTCCCTATAGTCAATACACATTCTCATCGCACCGTCTTTCTTCTTGACAAAAAGCACGGGTGCTCCCCATGGTGAATGACTGGGTCGAATGAAACCCTTCTCTTGAAGCTCCTTTAGCTGGTTCGACAACTCTAACATCTCTGACGGAGCTAATCGGTATGGTGATTTAACAACTGGCGACGCGCCTGGAATCAGATCGATGCGGAATTCTATCTCACGCACAGGAGGTAAACCTGACAGATCATCTGGAAATACCTCAGGGAAGTCTCGGACAACCCGAATGTCATCAAGCTTCTTTTCATCAGCCTTGATACACGCAAGTGATCCAGGATCCTTTTCCGGCCTCTCGCCTTGTACTTCAAGAATCTCGCCGTTCGGAAGAGGAATACGGACAATCTTTTCATAACAATCTATGACAGCTCGGTGGTATGACAACCAATCCATGCCAACAATGACATCGAAACTTCCTAGTCGGGTCGGGAGTAGGTCAATTTTGAACACGTGATTAAGCAAGACTAAGGTGCAACTACGTAAAACAGTGTTGGTACTAACCACCTTTCCATCTGCTAACTCTACTTCATAACTAGTATTTAAAGCGGTTGGGGCAATATCAATAAAAGGTGTAAACGCAGAAGATACAAAGCTCTTCTCAGCACCAGAATCAAAGAGGATACAAGCGTAGTGATCATTAAGAAGAAACGTACCCGTGACCACATTTGGATTCTGCTGCGGATTTTCAACCACCACGTAAGCTCTCGCACGAGCTCCCTCATTCTGCTGGTTCCTTCCCTTTGGACACTTGTCCTTGAAATGTCCTTTTTCACCACATCCATAACAAGTCACATCCTGAAGAGGGGTAACTCCTGCACCTGGAACCCTAACTCAGCCATGTCAACTAATTCATTAATCACATTATCATTAGCCTTCTCATCATCTTTTGACAAATCTTCCTTATGCTCAAATTGATCAACATTTTCATCTAACTTATCTCCTTCAAACTTAGATAGTGACATAATGTCATCCCCATGCATTGATTCTAGATCAGACCCAACCTCATGCATTAGCTGGTCATTTAGTTGAGGTTCAACTGTATCATCCTCTATGTTAGAGTATACTGGTCCCATGAACTTTATTTGATCTTCATCATTAGTGTGTAGAAGGTTCATTCTCTTAACTACCTTTATTTCAGACTCAGTATCACAGGGACTCTTATACCCCTCCTTATTAGCCTCTTTGTTTTCATAACTAGCCAGCAGCTCCTCAAGTGAGATGTTTCCCAATGAGGTAATCCAAGAGTACCTCACCTCCTCTTTAACAATATTAGAATCCTTCACAATCTCCTCATCAATTGGTTTTTGTACATGCATAAGATGGTTAGTTGATATAGGTGAATTTGTAATGAAGTAAAGGATCAACATTCGCTGCCCCTAAGAAGACTGGGTGTGATTATCATTCCCCTCAAAACTCTATGACTTTTAGGACTCTTTTGATCGTGAGTTTATAATGGGGTGGAGGATCGCCATTCGCTTCCTCTAAGAAGACTAGGTGTGATTATCCAGTCCCCTTAAAGGTCTAAGACCTTGGGACTCTTTTGATTTTTTAGAGACCTCAGAGTCTGAGTGAAGTTCAGTTCATATAAGCTCTGACTTTCATGCACTAAATATGTTGATCCTGGAAAAGTCTAGAATTTTCAAGGTCAACATCAGGCGGTATAAACCTAGGAGTATCATCTTCTGAGTGCAGACTCAGAGTGTATAGAAAATTTGGAAATTTATGTGATGACTCTGACTCTTTATTAGGTCGGGGTTAGCCCTATTCTTCACCACTCTCTCTTAGAGAAGTTTGAGAGTAGATGCTTACAGTGCCCCTTATATTTAATTGACTGTTACCTTTTCGGCATCAGCGGCCTGAGGCTGGATTCTTAATTCCTCTGCCAACTCGGAGGCATCTATACTCTGGGTGGCGTCAGCGGTGGCCACTGTTTCCTCAGCTTGCTAAGTATCAGCGACTTGTGGAGTTAAAGATGATTCTCTAACATCTTTTAAAGTCTTTGGTTTAGAAGAAGCTGTGTTTCTCTTATTCCTTGCCTTTTTGTTAGTTGTTGCTTTGGACTGAGTGACAGGCTGCACATTAGTTATGGACACGGACTTATTAGCGGAGTCATCAACATTCGCTTCCCCAGAGGAAAGTATCAAAGACTTGTAACGGTCTTTTGAAATCTTTGCCACTTCTAGCATATGAGAAGTTAAAGGAACTTCAGATGCAGATGGTGTTTTAAAAGAGCTGATAGTAATGTGGTAGGGTTTGAAAGTCGTGAGATTCTCATTGTTATAGGTGTCTTTCAGCATATGTTCAATGATCAAAGACAATGTAACACCCCCAAAATCTGGTATGCAGCGGAATGGTAACAATGGGGTGCGACTTCATAGTACAACAAACAAGATATAGGAAACGACTTCAAAGAGACGTTTTTAAATAAGTACATTCGATGCATTATAAAATATCAGAGTTTTTAGTTATGGTCCCAAAATATTAAAAGAGTCATAAACATACTACATACGTTCTTTTAAACAAAAGCTTCATAATTCCAAAAGATGACATAAGTTAGTAAAAGATAAAGTTGCATCAAATTTAAGTAAACACAGAATCCATCTTCATTGATATCCGTCACGGCTCCCATCCAAGCTTACAGCTTAGGACTGAAATTAAACATGCTAAAAGTCAACACAATGGTTGAGTGAATTCATAGGTTTATCAAATAAAGGGTGGACCACAAGATTTAGGTAACGGTAGACTATGAAACAAATTCAGTAGTCCAAAACAGGTATTATTACACTAAGCTCATGACACCGAAACCTTAACTGTTAGTGCCCCAAAATAATGTAGGGTGTCTGCCAAACAGCCTACTAATTTCTCTAAATGTTAAATGCACCATGATCAACTTGTGACCAGAAATTCCAGGTGGGGATTGTTAGTTCCGATAGATCTATCCACAACACTAGCGCTCACTATAATAGCAATTGACGGTTCATGATATGGTAGGGACTTAGATGGCAATGCGGTAACTTAGGCAATAATATTCAGGCAATAATCGGGATAGCATACAATTTAAAACACTTGTGTCCATAGTAAAACAAGCATGTAATTTCACCCCGTAGAGTTTGTAAAACAAGTAGATAGAAAAAGGGGCTATGAACTCACCTCGAGTGAATTAAGTCAATAAGTATATCACGAATGAAAAACGCGTCACGAAGGAATCCGAAGGCAACCTAATTAAAATATAGGTCGTATAAGTACTAAGCACTAGTAATATACATAATTCTATATAGCTACATCACCATCTAATTGTATTTGAGAAATAGGGTTTATAAAGTTAAAATGTTTATAAATATCGTTTTAGTAAAAATGGCATAACTTTCACGTTTCTAATCAGTTTCGCGCGTTTCTTACATTCACGCTTTCGTATTAAAACGACGTATCAAAAAATGACATTTTTGTATTTCATGTCCTTTGGTGAGCAGTACTTTTTACTGTTCACACAAGTTATAAAGTTATTTCTATAGTTTTAGTTGTCATAAAACCCGTAAATGTCGTATTTTATTCGTTATAGCTCCGTTTTTAGCGATTCTTTCGAGCACGTCTTTGTTATTAAAAGCTTTTTCTCACTAATGGTGTTTTCAAAATGTATTTTACTTATGTGAACAATAACTTTTATAAAATTTCTTTTATAACGCATTTAATTATCGTGTATCTCGTAAACTACTTATCTTTTTCGTTATTAATCCGTTTTTTGAGTTTCTTACCTTTTTGGAATCGTCATGAGACGTATTATTTTATAAAAATGTTAAATCCACTGTTTGGAATTTGAAATCAAACAGCCCCTTATTATTCATTAGGTATACTTATTTATATAACTTGTTTTATATATTTTTCAACTAAATAAAATACAACAAGTCTTCCAATACTCTTAATATACTATGTCTTACATATAATAATGTTCATGGGTTCATATTGTGTCCATGAGTCCAAGTTAACAAGTCCATAACATTGTTTTTAAATCACACTTTCTTAAGTACACTTTTAATTACATGTTTATACTTATACATTTTCCACTTAAACCAACATGATACCATACTTATATTTCCATCATTCCATGATATTTACAACCACATAACACATGAATAAGTGTACAAAATCATAATCACAAGTAAAAATATGTTTTACATGTTTAAAAGCATCCTAATGGTGATTTTGCTATATAAAACTAATATACAAATAAAATGATGATTATGAAATGTTTAGGGCTTTAGATAACCTTAGAGTGATGAGTGATGAATGGGAAACAAATCACACCCTTGTGATTTTAAACCTTAGCTTGAAAATAAAGGGTGAGACCCTAATTTTTCCAAGAAAACCCTAACTTAGTTTAAGCCTTAAGAATGCCTAACCAAGCCTTCAAATCTTCATGGTATCTCGTAGATACGATGTGTGATGGTTTGTATGTGTTGTAAATAAAAATTTTATGGATGGTTTATGCTAAATAAATTGGGACATGTGGAAGTATTGAGAAAAAGAGAGATATGTTTTGATTTTTGGTAAAATGTTGAAGTGTATGTGTTATCTTACTAGGAATTATATAAGAGATTGTCTAGTTTATAAAACAATGACCATAAGACTTGTGGTCAATGGGGGGCGTCATCAAGGAGTAAAAAGGGGAAAAAGTGGTCAAGTCTTACTAACTACATGTGTACATAAACTAGCTCATAAATGGTTATGTTTCTATGTCTCCAAATAGTTGAGAACATCCCATGATAATGAGGAAAATTGTCTAGATAATATCTAGTGAATATTTTGATAGCAAAATGGAAGTATACTTGTTATAAGTTGTAGTTTGTAAGTTAATGTAAAGGTGTATACTTGTATCAATTGTGTAAGTCTTGTTTATCTCTATTAAATGGGGTGTCCCATTATATAAGTGTGGGTAAAGTTTTATAAACTTTGATCATTGGAATTAATAATTGTTATTTGTTGAAGCGTAGATTTATTTTTGTGGTTCCGGGAATGCCTAAACGTAATTTATCGCGAAACGTAAACACTTTACGTAACCGATAAAAAAATATAAAAGATAATAATTACTTTCGTAAAAATAATATATTGCTAGCTTGACGTAAACTTTAATTTGTTTGGTGTCCGTTCACGCTAAATGATAATTTTTAGCTTACGCGATTTAACTATATAATGAGAATTAAAAATAAACGCGTACGAGGCTAAATTAAATTGTGAAATTAATGACGTCGTAAATGACCTGAAAATACGGAATGTTACAGTCTCCTCCAGTTAGAAGAGCCTTGTCCTCAAGGCTTAAGTTGCGACACTTGAGGAAGGTACGGGTTCAGAGAAAAGATGCGGATATTTCTTCCAGAATTTGTCTTCTCGTTCCCAGGTATACTCAGCTCTTTTCTGAGAGTTCCAACGAACTTTGACTAATGGAATTCTTCTTCGCTTTAGCTTTTTCACATCCCGCTCAACGATATCAATAGGCTCTTCGACAAAATGAAGATTTTCATCAATCTCGATCTCTTCCAAAGGCACTTGAACATCTGGCTCAGCCAAACACTTTTTGAGGTTTGACACATGAAATGTGTTGTGGACACAGCTCAGTTCCTGGGGTAACTTCAGTCGATAAGCTACCTTTCCAACATGTTCTACTATTTCAAACGGTCCCACATATCGTGGAGTTAGTTTTCCTTTCTTACCAAATCGTACCACTCCTTTCCATGGAGATACCTTAAGTAACACTCGGTCTCCAACTTTGAATTCAAAAGGCTTACACCTCTTATCAGCATAGCTTTTCTGGCGACTCCTTGCCGTTTCCAACCTTTCCTTAATCTGAAAAATATTTTCTGTCATTTCTTGTACCAGTTCTGGTTCAATAAGCTGACTTTCTCCCACTTCAGTCCATATCACAGGAGATCTACATTTCCGCCCGTACAGAGCCTCGAATGGTGCACACTTAACGCTCGTGTGGTAACTGTTATTACACTTGGGGAAGCTTGCGGTCCTACTATTGATTTACATTAAACCTATGAATCACTGTTTACCAACTTCTATGTTGTACGTTTTTTTAAGAATTGTTTTTTTCTCTGGCTCATTGGGCACGAGGGTGCTCAAGTATTTACATTGGGGGTTCACTCTGTGGAGAGTCAATATTAAAGATTTGGGACGTATTTACATTTATAGAGACATTTGTTATGTGTTCTCTACCACAGATAACCTTTAATTATGTTGTGCAAACGTGTTGAAGCCACACGATGCTTATGTATGAACAAGTATTTTGTAAAGTATCAATGTAGTCTTTTTTAAACGACTCTCGTGGTGGTCGTTTCTCTCATATCTTGAGGCAGATTGTGGCTATGATTAGAACGCCCTAGGATTATCTATCTATTCCGCTGCGTACCTAGAGTTTATGAGTGTTGTTCAAAGGGGTATCTAGTGCCCATAAGGTTAAGAGAACAGGTCAAAAGTTTTTTGTCTGGACCTATAACTTTTTCAATACACTGCTTTCACGTATGGATTTGCACACGGGATACTCAATACATACCATTACTTGTTGCATACTAATTGTTACTTGCTTAAATGATAAACAACTGGTTGTGTCATTTGTGTAGTTACTAATAGTGCTTTACATGATTGATATACGCATATATAAATGTATATACGTATATATAAATTATATTACGTATATAACTATAAGACTCTTATAAGTAAAACTTATAGACGTAACATACAGATCTATCTTATAATTAATACTTATATAAGTTATTTTTGCTTTTTGCAGTAGTCATGTCTTATGCATCATCTGCGGTTACCTACACTTCCGTCTATACCGATTCTGAGCCAGGGAGTCTTCTGGGGAGCCGATGAGGAGATATCTGATGGAGGCATTCCGCGAGTCATCGTATACGGATACGATGGACTCCCTATGCAGCCAGTAGCCCCACCATCACCGGATTACATACCAGGCCCAGATGATCCACATACACCGCCAGTTCCTCAGGACGATGATGAGCGTAAGCCTATGTTCGTACAGGCACATAATCCTGATTACGTGCCAGAGACTATATACCCTGAGTATATACCACTGGAGGATGAGCATGAGTTTCCGGCTAAGGAGCAGCCATTACCTCCTGTTGTTTCACCTACTGCTGAGTCACCTGGGTATGTTACTGAGTTGGATCCCGAAGAGGATCTAGAGGAGTATAAGGATGATGAGACAGAGGATGGTCAGGTTGACTATCTTATGGATGGGGGAGAAGATGGAGATGATGATGATGATGATGGCGATTCATCTAGGGATGACGCCGATGATGAGGATGAGGACGAGGAGGACGAGGAGGAGGAGGAGCACCCAGCTCCGGCTGACTCCGCTGTTGTTATACCTACTATTGAGCATGATTCCCCACCTGAGGGAACAGAGCCTATCATGCCACCACCTTCCACTGACATTTCTACCACTGAAGCTAGGATCACTGTCCGGCTTTAGGCTTCCATATCCCTTCCACTAGAGGCAGAGGTTGAGAGACTTCTAGCCATGCCTACTCCATCACCATCACCACCTATCTCACTATCACCACCCTCTGCAAGAGAGCGCCTTGCTAGGTGTACGGCCCCACCTGCACTTTCATCACCACCACCAGTGCCATCATCATTACTACCATCATCTGGGTGTCCAACCCAAATCCAGACACTCAGAATAGCCTCCACCCAGGTCATTATTGATGCAGTTATTGCCGCATTACCATTACCTCCACTACCACCACTACCACCATCTCTATATATACCACAGCCTGTTAACCATAGGGATGATCTTCTAGAGTCTGAGCTACCACTTCGCAAGAGGTTGTGTTTATCCACTCTAGGCTCCAGATATGAGATCAGGGAGAGTTCTACTGCCAGACCTACCGGAGGTCGAGGGGTAGATTATGGGTTTGTCAGCACCGTAGATGCTAAAGCGAGATGGCAGGGGATTAGTGAGGTTGGGTATGGTATTAGGGATACTTAGGTAGATCCGGCAGAGGCAGTTCCTGAGGTAGCACCTATTACCGTAGGAGAGGTCAATACTAGGGTTACAAAGCTTGCTGAGCTCCATGAGCGTAATACACAGGACTTGTATGCCTTATTAGAGGATGCTCAGGATGGTAGGACTCGTATATCACAGCGAGTCGCTATGGACTCACAGCGGGTTGACTTACTTATGGGAGATAGGATGACTCTCTAGGAGACAATATGGATGGTGTAGGAGGAGGCTTATGCTTCCTGAAAGGCTTAGGCTCACTCGATAGGATTGAGTCAGGCGACCCATCAGGAGCTTCAGACCCACCGTAATCATGTGTATGCACACGAGACCCATATCCAGGCACATCAGACACAGCTACAGCTGCAGGGTACTCTCATTCAGACACAGCATCAGGTACATGAGACTCGCTTTCAGATGCAGCAGGCTGAGATAGCAGCGCTTCGAGAGACTGACCGTATGCGTTAGGAACAGATGGCAAAGACTCTTCGAGTAATAAGAGATATGAGGCGAGAGATGAGTGACATGCAGGCTGAGTTGTTAGCACACTGAGAGAAACAGAGGAGAGCTAGACAGCCAGGACCAGATGCTAGGATTCCAGATCATCAGGATGCTTCTGGGGATGCTGACAGTCACATCTAGTAGTTTATGTTATTTTTCTTGATAGGACGTTGTACCGGCATGTTAAGTATTAGGGGTTTTTCCCCGCTAGCATGGCCTTAGATCTTTTGTATTATATTTGTGAAACGAAAAAAAACTATTTCATGTAAAATTTTCCAAGTTATAAATGAAATAGATGTGTTATGTTGTACTATATACCTCTCTTGTGTTGATATTACATGTGTAAATTATTGTATATATTGTTATGATTGTGACCTCACGTTTTGTCTCTTATGATTTAGACGAATCATGGCACCTGCGACAAGACGAGGACCGAATACCACACCTAACAACACCAACCCAAACAACATGACCCCGAAATCCGTTCAAGCTATGATTGATCAAGCTCTTCTG
>BQNB010129625.1:0-10581 GCA_026074375.1 Tanacetum coccineum
GAGACAAGAGCAAAATTATTCTGGTCATACGTATAAGGGCAATGCTACTAGTTCAAGGGGAAATGCTGTAAGTGGGCAGGCAAGAGTTGTTAAGGGCTACAAATGTCAAGGTGAAGGACATATGGCTAGGCAATGCACTCAGCCAAAGCGACCACGGAATGCAGCATGGTATAAGGAGAAAGCAATGTTAGCAGAAGATCAGGAAGCTGGACAAATATTAGATGAAGAGGAACTTGTATTTCTTGCAGATCTAGGAATTCCAGCAAGTCAAGTTCAGATAGTCATTCCTCATAATGCTGCTTTTCAAACTGAGGATCTTAATACTTATGATTCTGATTGTGATGATCTCTCAACTGCACAAGCGGTTCTCATGGCTAACATTTCCAACTATGGTTCAGACATTGTCTCAGAGGTACCTAATTCTGAAACCTATCTGAATGATATGAAAAATCAAAGTGTGCATGCATTTCAGGATTTTGAACAATTACTAGTTATGGATTTTACAGATAACGAGATATCTAGTGATAGCAATATCATTCCATATTCTTAATATTTGCAAGAAACACAACAGGCATCTGTTCAAGATACTAATTTACAGGCACAATAAGATTCAATGATTTTATCTGTGATTGAAAAAATGTCTGAAAAATGATTAATCATGTAAATATTTAGGAAAAGGCTAATAAGGAACATAATAATGAATCAATAACCGCTGAGCTAGAGAGATATAAGGAAAGGGTCAAGACTTTTGAACAACGTCTTAATATTGATTTAAATAGTCGTGAAAAAATGATTGATTCTCAAATGGATGATATGATTAGGGAGAAACTTGCACTCAAAGAACAAATTAACTCACTTGAGCAAAACTTTTCTAAACAAATCAAAGAAAATGAATCTTTATTAGAAACTTTTTTAGTTTTCAAAAATGAATCCAAAGAAAAGGGAGATAAATAACAGGAAAACAAAATTGATTTGGAAAAAAAGATTAAGGAACTTGATAATATTATTTGTAAAGTGGGTCAATCTGCTCAGACAGTGCACATGTTAACTGAGCCTCAAGTGTTTTATGATAATACACACAAACAAGCTCTAGGTTATCAAAATCCGTTTCATCTTAAGAAAGCTCAATGGCTAAAACCAACCTTGTATGATGGTGTTGTTTTGTCTAATACACATGTTGCTATGCCTGTGATTGATAATGAAGAAACATTGATTTTGGAAGAAGAGAGTCGATCAAAAATGTCTGAAAAAGCAAAGGATCCAGAAACTGTTAAAAAAATATTTCTCATAAACCTATTGATTATGAAAAGTTAAATAGACTAACTGAAGATTTTGGGAAACGTTTTACTCCACAACAAGAATTATCGGCTGAATAAGCATTTTGGTTACGTATATCCAATCCATCTATTGAATCTTCCTACATACCACCTGTCATAATGGAAGTTCCTAGTGAACTACATAAGGTGAGTTTGGTGAATGCAAGCCTTAAAAAGCTCAAATCCCACCTCATCCAGTTTGACTCTGTTGTGAAGAAGAGGACCACACCGAATGCTCTTGAAGAAGGTGAATGGGGTTTTGAGCATACTAAAACTGTTTTTAACAATGAAATTATTCCATTTCTAAAATCTTTAAAAGACATCTTCAATGTGTTTGATAAAGATCTTCTAAATGAAATAACGGAAGTACAAACAGTTTTTGACCAAATGGAAACGGCTGTTCAATAGTTTTTAGTTGATAAACAATGTTTGGAAATTGCTGAAAAAGAAACTCTTTTGGAAATTGATCGACTCTTACTTAAAATCATGTCTCAAGAAGTAATGTTAAATGTGATGAATTTTACGTTTTTGAATAATGATATTGTGAATATGAAAATGCAAAAGTATGATTCGTGTGAAAAGTGTTTGAATCTTGATGCTGAGCTTACCAAATCAAAACAAGCTTATAATGCTCTTTTGAAAAATCATTCACAACTTGAAAAACATTGTATTTCTCTCGAAGTGTCAATGCAATCAAAACAGGAAGTTTTTCAAAAATAATAAATCTGCTTGTGTATAATATTAATGCTGTTGATAATTCATAGAATATTTTTAATACATTATTTGAAAGCTCAGCTACAAGATAAAGACAAGACCATTTGTAAGTTGAAGGATACCATCAGATCTTTGAGTAAGAATGCTAAGGAAGAGAATGTTAATCATGATAAATGTGATCTTGAGCCCATAAATGAGGAATTGGAAAATAGTGTGGCTACCTTACTTTCAGAGAACGAGCGTCTTTGTAATGAAATTAATCATGTGAAACAGGTTTTCAAAGAACAGTTTGACTCAATCAAACAGGACCACGTTTTCGTCATAAAGAACACAATGATTCTTTAATTAGCAAATTGAACTTAAAAACTGTGGAAAATGAGGATTTAAAAAGCCAAATTCAAGACAATGTTTTTGTGATAAACATAAACATATAATAAAAAAACATTTTTCAATTGAAAAACGATTTAAGAAAATCAAAAGGGAAAGAAATTGTTGAGAATGTTGTTCACCTACCTTCAGCCACCACTATTTCTCCAGGCATGTTTAAGCTTGATTTAGAACTGTTGCCTCCTAGGTTATTGCAAAATAGGGAAGTTACATAGGACGTCCTTAGGAACACTTAAAAACATCTAAATATTCTTCGGGAAATAGTCGAACAAGCTAAGACGAAACACCCTTTAGATGGAGATTTAGACTTAGCCTGTAAGTATGCCACAAGAATTCAGGAACTGCTTGTATATGTTCAAGATACGTGCCCTAATGCGATAACACCTAGTTCTAAGAAGGTTGCTAGCTCACCTATGAAAAATATCAAGAAAGTTAGGTTTGCTGAACCTCTCACATCCTCAAGCAAGATTCAACAGGTAGAGTCTTCTAATACATTAGATTCTAACACACCTGTGTTGTCTTCTACAGGAGTGAAGTGTTCTACTAGTAATTGCGGATCAAAACATCCAAGCAATAAAAAGAATGATAGGATCTCGCAACCACCAAGTAAGAACAAGAAGAATAAAGTAAAAGCCCAACCTAAGAAAGTAAATAAATTGAATCGTGTTGTTAAACCTATTTATGATGTTGATGTTAAGCATTCATTGTCAAATGTGAATTCTGATATTATATGTGCTACTTGTAATAAATCTATGTTTGATGGTGTTCATGATAAATGTCTTCTTGATCTGTGCCAATAATGGAATAAAACATTCTAAATCTGCTAAGAAACATAAAAAGCAAAATATTTAGAAACCTACGGGTCATGTATTCACTAAAGTAGGATTTAAGTGGAAACCAACAGGCAGAATCTTCACTATAGTTGGTAAATCGTGCCTTTTAACTAGGATCACTTCCACTAACATAGTGCCTCCTAAGCAAACCACTCCTCACTCAGTTGAAATACAAAAACCAGAGATAAAAGTCTATAGTAGGAAACCCAAAATGTTAGAAATTTAGGTTCGAGTAAAGTAGCTAAGATTGTAGAATCTAAGAATGCTAACCACTCGGAACCCAATCAAGTTTGGGGATCCAATGCTACAGATATTCCATCATCTTCTTCTCTTGTCATGACATGTTGTCCAGATTGTACTCTGGTATCTGGACTCTGGATGTTCGAAACACATGACAGGGAATTGCTCTCAGCTCATGAACTTTGTCAGTAAATTTCTGGGTACTGTTAGATTCGAGAACGACCAGATTGCAAGGATTATGGGTTATGGTGACTTTCAGCTAATAAATGTTGTTATCTTAAGGGTATACTATGTTGAAGGGCTTGATCATAATTTGTTTTTTGTTGGACAATTTTGTGATGCAGATCTTGAAGTTGCATTTCGGAAAAACACTTGCTTCATTCGCAATTTGTACACCATCTCTCTTGATGACATGCTTAAATCATCTCTGATCTGTCTTCTATTCAAAGCGTCAAAGACTAAGAGCTGGTTATGGCACCATCGGTTATCTCATCTTAACCTTGGTACTTTAAACAAGCTAGCTAAAGACGATCTTGCACGAGGAATTCCTATGCTTAAATTTCAGAAAGATCATTTGTGTTCAGCATGTGCATTAGGGAAAAGTAAGAAAAAATCCTCTCATCAACCCAGAAGAAAACCAGAGAAACTATATCTTTTGCATATGGATTTGTGTGGCCCGATGCGTGTGGCTAGTATTAACGGGAAAAGGTATATCATAGTGATAGTCGATGATTACTCAAGATTTACCTGGGTTAGATTTTAGAAGACAAAAGATGAAGCTCCTGCGGCCATCATCAAATGTATTAAAAACATACAAGTTTGTTTGAATACCAAAGTCCAGAATGTTCGAACAGATAATGGAACAGAATTTGTCAATCGGACACTTCGTGAATGGTATGAAAATGTTGGCATCTCGCATCAAACTTCTATAGCTCGCACTCCTCATCAGAACGGTGTGGTCAAAAGGCGTAACCGGACTCTAGTAGAAGCTGCTCATACAATGCTAATATTTTCTAAAGCTCCATTATTTCTTTGGGCCGAAGCTATCAATACTGCTTGTTACACCCAAAACCATTCTTTGATATGCCACCGATACAACAAAACTCCATACAAGCTTATGCAAGACAAGAAACCGGACTTATCATTCTTTCATGTCTTTGGTTCCCTTTGTTATCCCATCAATGACCATGACGATCTGGGAAAATTTGATGCAAAAGCAGACATTGGGATTTTCGTTGGTTACATGCCTGCAAAGAAAGCATTCAGAATCTATAACAGAAGAACCCGAATTATTACTGAAACAATTCATGTAACGTTCGATGAACTTACTGCTATGGCTTCTGAACAATTCAGTTCACGACCCGAACTTCATCATATGACTCCTGCTACATCCAGTACAAGACTCGTATCAAACCCTGTTTCTCAACAACCTTGTATTCCACCAATAAGAAATGACTGGGGTTATTTGTTTTAACCAATGTTCGATGAATACTTTAATCCTCCACCAGCTGCTGTATCTCCAGTTCAAGAAGCTCCCGCTCCAAGAGCTAAAGTATTAGCTGATTCTCCTGTGTCTACTTCAATTGACCAGGATGCTCCATCAACAAGTATTCCAACATCACAAGAACAAGAACATTCTCTAATCATTTCTCAAGGTTTTGAAGAATCACATAAAACACCAACATTTCATAATGATCCTCTTAATGAATCTCCTAATGAAGACTCAACTTCTCATGGATCATCATCTAATGTGAGACAAATCTACACTCCATTAGAACACATTGGTAGATGGACTAAGGATCATCCTATAGCAAACGTAATCGGTGATCCTTCTCGTTTTGTCTCCACCAGAAAACAACTATACACTGACGCCATGTGATGTTATTTTGATGCCTTCCTAACTTCAGTAGAACCAAAGAACTTCAAACAAGCAATGACTGAACCGTCATGGATCGATGCAATGCAAGAAGAAATTCATGAGTTTGAAAGACTTGAAGTTTGGGAATTGGTGCCATGTCCAAATAATGTGTTCTTGATCAAACTCAAATGGATTTATAAGGTCAAAACAGATGAATCTGGTAGGGTATTAAAGAATAAGGCTTGAGTAGTTGCTTAAGGATTCAGACAAGAAGAGGGTATCGATTTCGAAGAATCATTTGCACCGGTTGCTAGAATTGAGGCCATTCGTATCTTCGTTGCTAATGCCGCTCATAAGAATATAACGATCTACCAAATAGACGTCAAAATGGCTTTCTTGAATGGCAAACTCAAAGAAGAGGTCTACGTTTCTCAACCAGAAGGATTTGTTGATCAGGATAACTCATCGCATGTGTACAAGCTCAAAAAGGCTCTTTACGGTCTAAAACAAGCACCACGTGCATGGTATGATATGCTGTCAAGCTTCCTCATCTCTCAACAATTCTCATCATAATGAACATTATAAGGGTGTAGTAGCAAAGGTAGAATATTCAAAACCTGGGTTGAGCTTCAATGACAAAAATGGATGGAAGTGGGTCTTTTCAGGTATAGTTCTAACTCGTACGCCTTGTACTTTACTTTGGGGCTTCATTCTTTCTAGGCCTCGCTATTGAACTTCCTTTAATTGATCTAGGATCATAAGGGAGCAAAGTATTTCTGCCTATAATGTGTATGAGATAAGAGAGTGGGGGAATGAGACAGAAGTGAAGGTTTCCAGCTCTATTTATACTAGTTTTTGAGATCAAGGAGAGGTTAGGAAGCTCAAAGAATAATTAAGGTGAGACACTTGGAAAGGTATAAGGAGGTGGGTAAGCTGCTTAAGGGTTTCTAGAACGATTTCATGTAAGTATCTTGCACATGGATGGGTCTTAAATGGGTCAAGTTTAGAGAGCCGCGGGTCTTTTGGGCTCGCATGGTTTTAAGAGTCTTTCCCAAGGTACTTGTGTTGTCTAATGATTAAGGATAGATGAAATAGGTTGTTAAGGTCTGGTATTAAAGTAATTCGCAAATATTAGCAATTGGTTTGGGTTAAAACGGATTAGAATTGAGGAAACGAGGTCATGGGTTCAAATAGGGCTCATTTAGGGTTTTCTTGACTTTCTAGGTTTATATTTCTTGTACATTGCCAAGTTAATGATAGATAATGATTTTTAAACACATTTTATGAGTTTACAATGGCCCTTGGTTGGTTATTTAGGATTAGAATGGTTTTTAAAAACGAGTAAAACGGGTTAAATATAGAGACCAATTAGGTACTTTGAGGCTTTCTAGATAAGTTTACATACAAGTGAAGTAAAAAGATGAAGTAATGCATGAAATAAGAATTTGAATAATTGATATGATTGTAAAATAAGTTTATTGCAACTTTCTTTAGAGTGTTGGTTAAGTTTACTATGGATTAAAATAAAGAAACGGTTCATTGGTGTAGTAATTAGCTTGGTTATTTTCTGACTTTTGAATTAGGGATATGAGTGCAAAAAGATGTATTAAATCTTAAAATGAATATTTTAGGTTTATATATTTTAAAATGAGTGGAGAACTTGCTTAAGAGGTGGTGACTGAAATTTGAATATGAAAACGAGGCAAAACGGCTATTTTTAGAGATAAGCTTAAAATAACTTGTAAATGAGCTTTTAAAGACTTGTACCTTAGAATGTTATATTCATATGAGATTAATCATAATACTTTACATATGCTGTTAGTCGCTTGTGTGATATTCACTTTAATGTTAACCCCTTCATGAAATTAGGGTTTAGCGGAAAACGAAATTGGTATTAAAGCCCGTTTGATATAACTTTGCTACTGTACATTATAGGGAATAATGTACTTTGTAAAAATGATATTTGATATATGACTTATAATTAATAAGATTGCTTGACATATATTGAAGATATGAATGTCATAGATTAGGTTGCGTGACCCGTCTACTTTAGTTATGACAATTAAGATAATGAGATATTGACAATGCAAGTAATGTAATTAAGAGAAAATTTTCCCCGTACAATTGTGATCATAATAAAATAGGTTGATTTTGCATTTGACGAAAATTATAGGTTGTTATAGTCTCCACCCCTTACAGAAATCTCATCCCGAGATTTAGTTGAAAGTTGTAGTGAATAGATGTAGGTACTGGGCATGAATTTAGGTTAGGCTAATCAAGGTTACAAGTCCACGTGTGTGATGCATTTATAATTATGTTGCGCACCATAATTATAATTACCTCCTTTCACACGTCTACTTATTTTCAAGATCACACCTCTTGATGACAGCCAATAGAATTTCTTCAGATCCTGATAGAACCTGGGTGGATGAAATACTTTGATTTACGGAACCTGTGGGTTATGGGCCTACCATGCTTCTGCTGCGCTACTCTGATCGTAAAGAATCACTATTCATTAACCTTTAAAAGTCAACATCGAATAAGAATGCTATCACAAGTCTTTGTCAAAATTTTCATACCTAGTGGTATTGAAATCATTTGACATTGTATAGATTCTTGTGTGTTTCCTTGTTATTATGTTGCAGAATATAACAGAAAATTTTAGAATACGGAGATCATGGAATGAGTGATGTCAAAGAATGATTATGAATTTGTAAGAGAGTTGCTAATCACGTGAGATACAGATTTTGAAATGAACAGATGATGAAGGTAATAATTATAATGATTAAGGAATTGTTTGTACAAACGGATTTGAAAGAAACTTGTTTGTACGTATGCTATATACTTAAGCCTACTTATTTATAATTTATCACTTACAAAAAGAAGCGTACAACTCCTTGTAACTGAGAATTTATAAACTCATAGTTCAGAGATTTATAATTTCTTATTCAAATGAAGAAGTGTCCTAATTCATTTCAATAAGATGATCATAAATCGTCTTACCTAAGCATAATATCAAAACGGTAATGTGTAGTAAATGATATGATCATGAATGATTAGATAATATTTGAGATGTTGATTGTACTGACGCCCACGTAGTTGAGGATGATAATTTATGTTTCAAAGGTAATGAGGAGAGTATTCAAAGTTTGAACATAATAGGATTAATGGAATTGACAAATGATGACAAGTTTTGATACCACCAGATAACAAGATGTAACGGAATCATCACTTTATTATTTCATAGATAACTTTACATATGAAACTTTACATATGAAAAAGAGTTGATACTTATGCTAAGTATCTTGTAGTAGAATAAGAACAACAAACGACAAGGATTGTAGCTTGATGATTAGAGTTTTCAGATTGAAGAAGATTCTGATGAGAGTTGTATATCCTCGAGAGTTGATTCTAGAGTAGAAATCCTAAAGTGAACAAAAGCAAGCTTGTCTCTAAGTATGCTTTCTTGTAGACCTGTTGTTTGCTTTCGAGCATTGATTCGCATAATGTCCTTTCTTTCCACAGGCATTACAAGTTACGGATATGGTTTGAAGATTGTTTCTAGTGGTTGGTCTTTTGTTTCTGCAGTTCTTGGTCAGATGTCCTATCTTGTTGCAAGTTTGACACTTGACAGTGCAAGGACCTATGTGATGTAGGGTGCATCTTTCACACAAAGGACGATTTCCAGTATACCCATTGGTGGCAGTATAAGTCCTGAAGGTTTCTTGCTTCCTGTTCTGCTGCTGGTGGTGATCATTGTTACGGTTGTTATTGTTATAGTTATTCTGATAGTTGTTGTTGATGATGTTTCCCTTATCCTCAAGCTTTCGTTTACGATCATTAGCTTCTTGCACATAATCATGCTTTATTATCTGATCCATTAACCTCTGGGCTATGTTGATGGCTTCCTCTAAAGTTTGAGGCTTCGAGGCAGTAACATTTCCTTCAATACTTCTAGGTAATCCATTGATGAAGACTTCCATAAGTTTCTCGGCGTTTGGTACCATGTTTGGGCATAAGACGGCTAATTCTTGGAATCTCCTAATGTAAGTCTTAAGATCATTTCCTTTCACAACCAAGTTGTAAAATTCGTCTTCCATTTTCTTGACTTCAGTTCGAGGGCAATACTTATCGGTTAAGAGTCTTTTCAATTAGGTCCAAGTGATTTGATAGGCTTGATTTATTCCAATAGGTTGAGCGTATGAATTCTACCAAGACAGAGCATCATCGGTTAAAGTACCGGTAGCATATGTCACTTTGTTTTCTTCGGCACAGTGGCTACGAGAAAATACTGATTCAGTCCGCTCAAACCAGCGAATGAGGCTAACTGCTCCTTCCGTACCATTGAAGTAGAAAGGTTGACAGCTAACGAACTCTTTATAGTTTCCCGTTTTTGCTACAGGAGTTCCGGAGGCATTCTATCAACATAAGATAACACGTAGTAAGAATGACATCATAAGTTTTGGAAGGTAATACTTAAAAGAAAATGTGATGCTTAAAATGCTTAAAGAGAAATGCTTATTTTTGAATTTTAAGCACTTAGGGGTTATGGTATGATTCATGAAGACGGAGATAATGATGCAATTAGTGGAAATGATGATGAAAGAGCGATAAGTTGGAAACAATAAGATACGAAACGGGATTGCCTTTATAAATAACTTGCCTTCTTACTGTACATAGTCAAGATTTGACAAGCGTTTTTATTTATACCACACATCCCATGGCTAGGATAAAGTTATAAATAGCTTGATGATTTTTGATCCGGTAGATGACATCCTAAAGATCTTCCTGATCCGTTTGGTGACGAGCTTGGATGTTTTTCAATGATTCGTTCAAGATCGAAAATTCTGTAGTGAGCATAGGCAATCTTATCCTTTTGCCCTAACTGCTTCTTTTGAAGTTTGATAATCTGAGTACGAATTCTCTTAAGTTCGGTCTTTAGTTTGTTACCATTAATACGTCCTTCTTCCATTCTCTCAATGCGGTGAAGAGAGAGTTCATATAAGTAGTTCAAAATATCTTCAACTAGTTTCTCATGATGTTACATATACATCTTATCTGAATATTTTCCTATTTCAAATATCTGAGGTGGGGTAGGAGTATAAACTGAGGAAAATGGTGATACCAAATCACATGTTTAATTCCGGAATGAATTAGATAACGTAGTTGAGGAAGAAGATGGGGAACAGATTCGTTTCTTAGGTGATAATAGTTCTTCATGAATAAAGAAATA
>BQNB010129626.1:7209-19083 GCA_026074375.1 Tanacetum coccineum
AAAGGAAGAAAGCAACCACAAGGACTGAAGTTGTCCATTTCAAACTTTCTTTTTAAACTAGAAAATGGCGGACCAACCACAAGGACCAATTCTGCCAATTGCCCAAATTTTCAAACAATTCACCCCGGCTTATTCGCAACAACATAACCACTCCAACTGAATTTCCCGCCAAAAATCAATACAACCCAATCCCGTATTTTTCACAACCCCCGCTCCTTTTAAGTGTTAAAATCGGTTCATACACTCTCCCCACTCACAATAAGACACGTGTAAACACCTCATTAGCCATGACACCTCATCAAATTCATCCAACGGCCACAAATAAGCTTCAAAGGATCAAGGGCTGTGATTTAAAGGAAGCCTCTGGAATTCCTTCCCTCTCTTCACCCCTCCTCTATAAATAGCACCTTAAGACATCATTTTTCGGTTGTTGATTTTATTTTTAAACATTTACTTTGTAATTTTCCGTTTTAAGCAATTTAAGCTTTCATTTTAAGCACTTAAGCTTTAAGCTCTTGTAATCATTTCCTTTTAACTTGTACTCTTTTAATTCAGTAATAAAAGTCGATTTGCACATTTAATACTCTTTTATTTTTCAGTTTGAAGTTGAATTCATCCAATAAGCTTTAAATAAGCTCATAAGAGCTTATTACTTCTAATAAGCTCAAATTTAGCTCAATTTCTGTCTTAAGCAATTCATTTACCATTTTTACTCATTTACATTCAAATCATGGATATTTGAGAAGTGTTGAGCTCAATTTGGAAGGACAAAGGAGAAATAAGCTAAAATCTAGCTTATTTTGGTTTAGAGGCAAGGTGCCATCTAGGAACACTGAGCTGCTACTCTTGGATAGCTCTAGTGTGAAGATTCTTCAAAAAACAAGGTTTAATTCTCTTAATTCCAAGTTATCATTTACCTAGTACTACATTTAGCTTATTTCAGTTACATTTGCTTATACTTGTGCTTATTCCTGTTGCATTTAGTTTAGATAGCTTTTAGTTGTCATTATTCTAAGTTTTCTAAACCTTAAAATTCATTTAGATTTCATATTTTCATTTCTGTCATAGCTAGTAGTTTAAGCCTTATAGAGTAACTTGCTTATTTCTCTTAATAAGCTAGTAATTTTACTTCTTAAATAGCTTTATTAGGTTAATTTTAGTATAAGTAGATAAAAAGCTTTACAAAGTTTTAGAGTTTAAAAGGTTTTAGGTGAAAATGAGTTTGACAGTTTTAGTTTAAGGAGTGTTTGGATATTGCCTTAATTGACTCAAAAAGTCAACCATAGGTTGTCAAAGTTTTTCAATTAGCTCATTTAGGTTGTATAACAAAGTTTTAAACAGCTTTTAGAAGTTATGCTTTAGAATTCAAAAGTTGTGGAGTTAAAATCTCTTGCCAGCACCAGGGGATTTTTCAGTAGAAGTTACTTTAAAATTTGTGAGTTTAAAAGCATCTTAGACTTAAAGGTTGTTGAGTGTTCTCTTAGAATCATTTAGTTGCAAGATAGCTTTAAAATTCTTTCCTACATCTTTGAGCATTGCACATTGCATCAGCTGCAAAGTGCACCACGTTGCACACTCAATTTAGCATATTCTTTGCCATTTTCCATTTTGATTTTTCTCTTTTCCCTGGTAGAGTTTTATTAAAACCTTTTTCTAAGTAGAATCACTCTACTAGAGTAGCTTTTTTTCAAAAGATCGCACCAAAGGTCCAAAAATAAGCCTTTTAGTTTATAAGTAAAAAGCTTAAAAACAGTTCACTTAGAACTTTGCTACTTTTCATCTTTATTTTCTTTCTAAATTTGTTAAACACAGGTTATTATTAGTGTAGATTCTTTTAATACACATTTTAATCTTCAATAAGCAGCTTTTAGTTTCAGCTTTTATCAATTATTAAGATCACAATAAGCAAAAATCCAAAAAGTTTAGCAAATAAGCACTTTCTGTAACGCTACTTACAGTTATTTTTCAGCTTATTCTTTGGTAAATAGTTCATATTGCCTTTATTAAAAGTTGTTTAGGTTAAGCTGTTAAGCATACTTTTAGTTTTATGTTTTTGCTTAATTCTAAATTTAATAAGCCAAAAATAGGAAATAAGCTAGGGTCTGTTTAGTACTTTTCTTAACCTTTTCAAGTCTTGTCTTGCCTTGGTGGTGTCTTTAGATTTGTCATTCATTAACAAAGTGTTCAAGATACTCTCCAACATATTCTTTTCGATATGCATGACATCTAAATTGTGTTTTAGTGTAAGAAAAGACCAATACTCAAGCTCGTAAAAAATAGATCATTTAGTCCAGTTCAGCTCGACAAGAACATTGCGTTTTATCTTCACACCCCCAAACCTCGGATGTTTACCCTTCACACATGTGGGCAATCTAGCAAGTTGAGTCATGATTGCATCCCGGTTAAATTCTTTAGGAGGATCTCCATTTTTGGTTTCACTATTGAATTCAAGTGACCTCCTCCATTTATGGGGCTTCTTTAAGAATATTTTGTAGCCAACATAAGCTGTTTTGCCTAACACACGCATAGATGGAGTGTCTTCATTACATGTAGGGCATGCCTTGTAACCTTGCCCACTCCACCCAGACAAACTACTTCGAGCAGGAAAATCATTGATGGTCCATAAAACCATCGCTCTCATATTAAACTTAAGGCCTGTAGCAACGTCTATAGTCTCGACACCTGGCTTTGCCCATAAATCCTTTAGGTCATCAATCAACGGCCTCAAGTAAACATCAATGTCCTTGCCTGGGGATTTAGGGCCAGGAATTAATAACGTCATCATGAAAGAACTCTCTTTCATACATAACCACGGAGGCAGATTGTATGTTGTCAGTATCACCGGCCACATGGTGTAAGACTGACTATGGCTGCCGAACGGATTGAAACCATCAGCAGCCAACCCTAATCGAACATTTCTTGGTTCTGCAGCAAAATCCGGATACTTGGTGTCAAAGTCCTTCCATGCTCTACCATCAACCGGGTGTTGCATCTTACCGGGCTCCGTACACTTTCCAGTAGCATGCCAAGTCATTTCCTTTGCAGTGTGACTAGACTTGTACAAACGTTGTAGTCTAGGAATGATCGGAAAGTAACGCAACACCTTTTTAGGAACTTTCTTCCCCGGTGTGTTATTGTCTTTCCATCTACTCGTGTTACACACCAGACAGAAATGCACATCTTTGTTAGCGTCGCCCCGAAACAAGAAGCAATCGTTTACACAAGCATGTATCGACTCGTACCCTAACCTAATCGTTTTAAATGTCTTCTTTATTGCATAGTATGACGGTGGGAGCTTGTATCCTTTAGCAGTGGGAAATACATTTTGAAAAAACTCTATCATTTCATAGAATATAGAATCATTCAATTTACCTTTAACCTTAAAATAGGTAAACTTTGCCATAAAGTCTAATCGAGTCACATAGTCACAACCAGGATACAGCTCCTCGTTGGCACTGGCATATAACTCTTCGAACTCGTTATGTTTAGCTTGAGTCGGGTCGTTACTTGTCTCACCAATATCTCCTTGAGTTGGCTCATTTTGTTTATTATTCAGAGGAATATAGTTAAGATCATTAAGGCACGCTGTCATGTCACACATCTAAGGTTGTCTTGTGTTATCTATTACTGGCGGTGGCGGAGGAAGATCTGGTTCACCATGGTGAATCCATGTTTTATAACTTGGGTCAAACCCATACTTCAAAATGTGGTCTGAAAGGTGTTTGATGGATACCCACAATACTAGATGACAAGACTTACATGGACATCTTATATTCCACGCACTATCCACTAACGGCTTGCAATCATCGACGAATTTCTTAAGACCGGTATAAAATGCTTTTTCATGTTTCCCTAAACTTGTCCAACTCTTATCAATTACCATAACTGCGTTTTAACGATACAATTAGTTATTATATGCAACTTAATTAAACACATTCAAACGAGGAATACGAGATGTTTTGTTCACCTAGTGCAACTATGGAAGGCAATCCTAACCCACTCTTTGAATGATTCGTCTCATATATGAATGCGTATAACCGATTTACTATTTGAGAAAATTTTGGCAGCATTTCCCCTCAACTCCCCAAATATGTGTTTAAAGACATATTCGTAGGAGTAAAGGAGAAACACTGTCGAAATCATCTCAAATAGTAAACCAATTATACGCATTCATATCCTAAATGAGACAAAACATTCAAAAAGCAGTCCCAAACAGGGGACTTTCCTAAATTAATTTCTAATAAATTAATTTCAGATAGGTTTTCTATAGGATGATTAAATTTAGACGGGAATTTTCCAAATTTAATCACTAAAATCCTAAAACATTCCTAAAGGGTTCAATAAAACAAATACCAAACGCATATCTATTTATATCAAATAAAAAACATACATTTATATCAAATAAGCTATTTTTAAACAACTTATTCTGATAAGCTGTTTAAGAACAACTTATTCTAATAAGTTGTTTACAGCTTACCAGCATAAGCTGTTCTTAAACAGCTTATTCTGATAAGCTGTTTAAGAACAGCTTATGCTGATAAGCTATTTAACAACAGCTTACCAGCATCAGCTGTACAGCTTGTCAGCATAAGCTGTTCTTAAACAGCTTATGCAGCTTATTCTCATCATTTTGGCAGCATAAGGAGTGTTTGGATGTGCGTTTTACAGTGTCAAGGAGTGTTTGGATTTGCGTTTTACATTATTAAAACACAACTTATTTCGGCTCTTTTAACTTATTTCAGATTATATGAGCTTATTGTATTAATAACCACCTCGGCGACATGTCAAGGAGTGTTTGGATTTACATTTTACAGTGTCAAGGAGTGTTTGGATTTGCATTTTACACAAATTAATAACTATAAACATTCCCCGACGACATGTCCCTGGGGATACCAAAAGGATAAAAAAAAGTTACAACATACCTTCGGCTGTCGACTTGGCTCGTTCTCGCCCTTGGCTCGTTCTCGGCTCTCGGCTCGTTCTCGGCGCTACTGTCCACGGCTAAAAAAAATAAAAAAATAACATAATTTATAATTAACAACTTATTATAGTAGCTGATTAAACTTCTTTAACCAATCCTTATTATAATGAAACAAAATTAAAAAAAAACAACCATACGTGTTTAACAAAAAAGAAAATCAAACACCACCAACAATTAAAGGGTTAGAAAAAGTAGAAGAGTTATCATTTAGATGGTTTAGAAAAGAATTATGGTTTAGAGGAGGAGGAGGAGGTGGTGGCGGTACTGTGCTTGTGTGCTCGTGTGAGTGGCGATGGTGAGTGGTGGTGGGTTCTGTGGTGAGTGGTGGTGGTGGAAGTGGTGGGTTCTGTGGTGATGGTGCTGGAGGTGGTGATGGGTGAGAGGTGCTGTTAAAATCGCAGGTTGGTTTTTTCTTTTTGTGTTTTGTGTTTTTTTCACAGACTGTGAGCCATAGATCTGGTTTGGTAAGATTAGAATCCCGGGCGACAAGTCGCCCGGCAATGTATTTTTAATAAAAAACTTTTTGAGGGTAAGAAACCCCGGCGACATGTCGCTGGGGAATGCTTTTTAATAAAAAAATTATATAGTTTTTAATAATTAATATTTCAAAAATATATTTATATAGTTATGTTTTTTATAAATAAAATTTATATAAATAATAATTTTAAACAAAAATTATATATTTTATAAAATATATAATTATTAATTATAATTATTTTTTTAAGTATGCGCGTATCTCACACGCGCATACCTCAACAACACTAATCGAACACCTAAAATTTTCATCGGCTCAACTGTCAATGTTTTTGGAGCACAAACAAAAACACTGAGCCTCGGTCTCTAATTAGTTCCTTCAATCAAAGCAAATTCTGCTCAGTTTTTGATCGTAAGCTACTACATTCTGGTAAATATTTCATCCTTGTTAATTTTCTCATACCTTAAACCCCTGTTTACATTAACAAACCATTTTGTATTATGTTTGTAACTGGTATCGTTGTACATTAGATGTTCAACGGATGAGTCAATATGTTATCGTTGTACATTAGATGTTCAACGGATGAGTCGATATGTTATCGTTGTACATTAGATGTTCAACGGATGAGTCGATATGTTATCGTTGTACATTAGATGTTCAACGGATGAGTCGATATGTTATCGTTGTACATTAGATGTTTAACGGATGAGTCGATATGTTATCGTTGTACATTAGATGTTCAACGAATGAGTCGATATGTTATTGGTATGTGTTAATTACACATACCTTTTACCTTTAAAAACAAGCTAAAATAACCAAAAACGGACTTAAAATGCCAAAAATATGCTTGTTTTGCTAATTGTGTTGTGCAGGAACGGATATCTAAGAAAAGGACGAAAAACTAAGCCAAAACGACAAAACCGGACACGGAATGGAAAAGCATGGTAAAGACAAAGTCAAGACAAAGCCCAATCTAAAAAGTCAACCAAAGTCCAAACCCGATGCCATAAGTGAAGAAAAATAAGTTTAGGGGCCAAAATTGCCAAGACCCTAACTTATTTAATGAAGAAAATGAAGAAAATGCTTGTAAAGGACCCAAACTGCCAATTCACTAAAGATATACCACAAGGGTTAATCCTGCCAAAGCTTGAAACTATTAACCACCAAGGACGTGTGATGCAAAGACCCTTATAACAATAAGGGACTAAACATGGCAAACCCCAAAACTTTTAACACCACATGGACTGAATTTGTAAAACCACCTATATCCTTGAAGGGCCATTTGTGACAAACCAACAAACTTCCACCCTATGTTTAAAACACTGTACATCTCCCAACCCCATTTCCCGCCAACACCAAACCCCACCCCTGTCACTATCACACACCTCGATCACCTTCCCCAAACGTCCAAAACCATCACAATAACAAAACCCCACACCCACATGGTCTTTGTACATGCTGGCAATCCTCCAAACTCTCATTGGCTCAAGAAATCATACGGCTAAGATGATTCACCTTTGGCAACAAGAAAAATGAAGGGTTCAGATTGGCTTTGTGTTCACCTCACACAACAAAAACAATTGGCGTTTTCTCTCTACAAAGAAACACAGGAAGAGGAGGCCAAGAGAAAAAGAACCTAGAAGCTTCTTAGCCTAGTATAAATAAGCTCCTTTGTAAGCCATTTTGGCATCTTAGTTTTTAATATCAGTTTTAGTGTTAACCTAGTTGTTTTTAAATCATTGTCTTTTAATTTCTAAATATTGTAAACTGTTTTTAGCTTTAATGAAATTTTGAAGTATTTTAGTTAAACTTGGAATTATTGTCTTTCTTATGTTACTTTTAAGCTCACATTTTAAGCTCTCAATATAAGCAATTTTAACCTGTTTAACTTTTATACAAAAATTTAAAAGACCAAAAAGAAAAAAAAGAGGTGCTGAATTATAAGCTTATTGGATGAATGAGCAGACAAGGATGGCTCATTGGGTTTGTAGCAAAGCTTATTTATAAGCTTGGGCAGGTTTTAGAGCTTATTTAGGTTTTGTTACTCCTGTTTTGAGCAAGGAGTCAAGGTACATTCCTCTTTAAAATTTTCTTGCATGTTACTGTAGAACAGCTTATTTTAGCTTATTATTGCTTATTTTACTTGTTTAATGCTTATTTATGCTACTTGTGTTTAGTTTTTGCTTATTTGGATTTTGTTTGAGTTAAGTGATAAAACTGCCTTAGATAGCTTATTTCTGCCTATTGCTTATTTGCTTTTTCAAGTGCTTATTTGCTTTTGCTTTTTACTTCTTATTGCTTATTAGTTAATGTTTGATAATTATCTTCAAAAATTTGAGCTTAAATCAGTCCTTAAAAGCTTTTAAATCTGTCTTAAAAATATAAAGGGGTGTTTGGGATAGAGTCCAAAATGGGTCAAAATTTTATTCTTATGGGTTGTGGCCATTTGGCCAACTTTGGCTAACTTTATTGAGCCAATTAGAGTCTGTTTTCCAAAGTTTTTAAGTCCAAAAAGTGTTTTTCAAGTTTTCTAATTGTTTTCTTAAGTCTGTTGGTTTTAAAAGAGGATCAAAGAGCTTATTTGGATAAGCTCTTGTAAACCTGAGTTGTAGTTTCAAAGTGTGTCATTTTTGAGTTTCAAAAATTAATAGTCAAAACCATTTGTCGTCACTTGCATTCTTCTCAAAACTGTCCTTATTTTGTCAAAAAATTTAGTGCCTTAAAAAACTGCCTCTTTTTAATTACATTTATCAGATGGTTTAACTTGATTTTGGCTTTTCAATCTTTGAGCATAAGCTCTTTTCTAACCACACTACATCTGTTTTAACTCTTTTTTTTGTTTAGAGCTTATTTGATAGCTTATTCATATGCTTTCTTTGTGCAATTTTTAATTTCAAAGAGAACCAAAAATTTCCCCTGGTGCTAGACAGTGGGATTCAAGTCATTCTTTCTAGCTAAATTGTTGGACTCAGTTCAAGTTGTTGGCTTAATTTTTTTGCTTATTGCTGTTTGTTTCTGGCTTATTAGGTTAGACAGCTTATTTTTCTTAGTTTCATTACTTAGCTAGCTTATTTGCCATTTAGCTCTTTTAGTCCTTTAGTGTTAAAATAGCTAAGTCTGTCTCCTTTAGTAGCTTATTGTTTTGCTTATTTGTTTATGCTTTTTATTTGTTTGTTATTGCTTATTTAGTGTAGATATAAGCCTGTTTTTGCTTATTGCTTTGTCATTTGCTTATTTGTCTTAAAAAGTCAAAAAGAACCAAGCCTTTAAGCCTTAGTGTAGTTTAGCTTACCTATTTGCTTATATAGCTTATTTTCGTGCTTATTTTTCAGTTTAAAATTTTTTGTCTTTTTTAAAATTGTTTATTTTTAGTATTTTCAAAAAGTTAAAAAAAAATGAGGAATACAAGAGTTGGGATTAGGGGAGACCCCGAGTGAGCAAGAATCGAACTCAGGACCTCACCCATATCAACCAACTCTTATAACAACACCTCTACCGCTGTGCTACATTAGCTCATCCGGTAGAGGTTTGTTAGATTTAATATATAAAGCCCTTTAGCCTATAAGCCCATAAGCTCGTTTTAGCTTATTCTGAGCTTATTTATAAGCCCACCTTTCCAGCTTATATTTTTCTTAGATAGAGCATAACTTAAGCTATTTTCTGTAATTTTTTGAGAATTTTCTAAATTCGTTTAATATTTTTAATCTTTTATTTTCTTTTAAACTGTTTTTAATTAATTAAAAATTAAATAAAAATCAAAAAAATATTTATCATTTTTATAAAATTTTATTTTATCAGTTTTCACGTAGGAAAAATAGAAAAACTTTTGTAGGGTCATTTTTGTAAACTTTTGATTTTTAAAGCTCGGGTCTCGGGCCCGGTTTTCGTTTTGACTCGTTTTTAACTCAAATTAACTCCGTTTTCAGTCTAGTCTTTTTCATTCTTCATTATTAGTCCCCTAGAGTAGATTAGAAGTAAAAATTTCTTTGTAGGGTTAATTTTTAAGATTTTAGGTTTTTGACCCCTTGTTCGGGATTCCTGCTCTCGTTTTTCAGTATAATTTCATAATTTTTAGGTTTTTCTCAATCGTTTTTGCTTATTATTGATTAATTTAGCTTTCTAAACTCCCAAATCATTAATCTCATTCAAACTCCAATTTTCCGACTGTATCGATTTTCAAGCACAGCCTCGTTGGGGATAAACGACCCGGGAATATTCTATACTACTTCTCGGTTTCATTGATTATTTTTAGATTATACTTATTATATATATTTTATTATATATTATATATATAAGAGGTGTTAGTTTAAAATTCAATCAATCAATTTTTGGCGCCGCTGCCGGGGAGGCTGTGAATCGATTTTCATGTTCGTTTGACGATTAGTGTTTGAAGACCCTTCCCTCGTGAAGTTAATTTTCCCGTTTGTGAATATTTTCTTTTATTTATAAAAATATAAAAGTACAAAAATATTTTCATTTTCTTTTTAGTATAATTATCATTTAAAGAAAAACTAAAAAAAAAACCCAAAAATATAAAAACATTGTCTATAAAAAGAAATAAAATTCACAAATTGGTAAAAATACCAAAATATAATATTCTCAATTGAGGTATTATCATAATAACTTCCGGTGAACTTGTTAGTTCCCAACTCGAACAAAAGATTTAAAAACTTTCCTTTTGTGTCACTTGCGAGGTACGGTTCACCTTTTAAAAGATAAACAAACTCTAAGAGGAGTATAAGGCGGGTTGTTCCTAGGAACTACGACCCTAAAGGAAAAAATGTTTTTAATAGCTTCGCGCTTTCCTATTCCTCCGCTCCTTTTGCGTTTTTCTTGCGAAGAGTTACCGAGAGCTTGTCGAATATTAGGTTTCAGTTGTCTTGTGGTTGTAGTTATAAAATAAATTTGAACTTCTTTTGTAAACCAAAAAGAACAAAAAAATTAGTGTAAATTTTCTTTTTAGTGTATGCACACTCGTTCTCAATTGTTATCTTTAATCATCAACATACTGGCCCACCACCTGTTGTTGAACCTTTTAATCTCGAAGAACCGATTGAAAATCCAGATCCCCTAGCTCCGATGGATGATACCCGGACTATGGCTCAATTGCTCGAAGCACCCACCGCGGGTTACGAGGATGTCATTGTTGTGCCCGAAATCACCGCGGATAACTTTGAGCTTAAGCACGGTCTGCTTAACCTCGTTCAAAACAAGCAATTCTTTGGACTAGGGGGACAAAGAGATCTCATGCCCACATCGATATTTCAAACAAGATCATTCTACGATGAACAGTTCCCAAACGTCCCGAGTAAGTCGGTTAAAGCTTGGCTGTTCCATTTTTCCCTCGAGGGGGCATCACCGGATTTGGGATGATTAATGTTTCGAATTCATAAACCAAATTTTTCCCTTCGTCTAAAACAACAAATCTTCGAAATGAAATCACGAGATTTCAACAAAGATTTGATGAGACGTTTTATGAAGCATGGGACCGATTTAACGATCTTCTTCGGGCATGTCCACATCATGGATTTTCAGAATTGCATCAACTCGATACATTCTATAATGCCTTGAACTCTAATGATCAGGATTCATTAATTCCGACGCGGGGTGGTAACTTTTTGGATAAAATGCCTCGTGATTGCCTAAGAATCATTGAAAGCAAATCCAAAGTTCGTAATTCACGTAACAAACCGGTTGTTGCCAAAGTGAGTTCGAGCACTTCCACCCCCGGAATTTCTTCCGATGTTGCTGAGCTGAAAGATATGGTGAAAGCTTTACTTCTTGATAAGAAAAATCAATCTCCCGCTCCTACTCCCGTAAAAGCGGTTGAGGAAAGTTGTGTTACTTGCGGTGGTGCTCATTCCTACCAAACTTGTCCAGCCACTGCATGTTTATCGAGATAATATTCAAGAATATGTCTCACAAGCAGCCGCAGCTAACTACAACCAAGGAAACACCGGTTATCGAGCCCCGATTTCAAATCAAATTCGACCTCCCGGTTTTCCTCCCATTCAAAACAATCATAATGTGCAAAATCAAGGAAACAATCAGAATCGTTACAACCAAAACCGAGGGAATTTTAATCAAGCTCCAGCTTACCAACCCCCGGTTCATCAAGGTCAAATCTATCGACCTCAGGTTGTTCAACCTCCTGCTTATCAAGCTCCTGCCTATCAAGCTCCAGCTCCTCAGATTCAAGGTGTATCAAAGGAAGATTTTCAAGCCTACGTAAAGGCTAATGATGCTATGATGAGGAACATGCAAACTCAAGGTCAAAACATGCAGAATCAATTGACCAATCTCATGGACATGCTTTCCAAATTTCTCACTTCCTTTTTAGGGTTTAGGGTTTAGGGTTTAGGGTTTAGGGTTTAGGGTTTAGGGTTTAGGGTTTAGGGTTTAGGGTTTAGGGTTTAGG
>BQNB010129627.1:0-19083 GCA_026074375.1 Tanacetum coccineum
AATCCAATGTATCAATTTAAACGACTTTTTGTGTCGTTCTTATATATATCTTGTGCTGTTGATCTTGAAGTAACACGTCCCGGACCCTTATTTCGATGCGACCCATTTTGGGGGTGTTACAGAAGAGGCGCATACATTAGTCAAGAGTTTAAAGTTTATCTCAAAGCTTGTGGAATTGGCCAACGGCTTACACCTCCATATACACCACAACACAATGAGGTGTCTAAAAGGAGGAATCATACCTTGTTGGACATGGTTCGATCAATGATGAATCTTACAACTTTGTCGTTATCCTTTTGGGATTATGCTTTAGAGACTGCTACACGCATTCTCAATATGGTTCCAACCAAGAAGGTTGATAAGACACCATATGAATTATGGTATGGAAAAGCTCCTAACTTTTCTTACTTAAATATTTAGGGATGTGAGGCGCTTGTGAAGCGGGATACGCTTGACAAACTCTAACAAATATCTGTTATGTGTATCTTAATAGGATACCCAAAAGAAATGATGGGTTACTATTTCTAATTCCCACCTAAAAACAAAATTGTTGTTGCAAGGTATCCTAAATTCTTAGGGGAAATATTTTATCTTAAGATGTCAGTGGGAGGGCCGAAGAAGTTAAAGAAATTCAAGATAAAGATACATCACCTTCTGAAAACACTAGCGAAATTACTATGGAGGTTGAAGGTTTCGAACCACCTCAAGAGGAAGTGATTCCCGTTCGTAGGTCTGCGAGGACACATCGAGCTCCCGATCGCTTATGTCAAATGTAGAAGTGGATGAGCATAGTTTAGGGGATCTTAATGAACCCAATAACTATAAAGCTGCAATATTAGATCCAAAATTTGATAAGTGGTCGATGATATGAATGCGGAAATGCAATCCATGAAAGATAATCAAGTCTGGTGCTTGGTTGATCTTCCTCCTAATTGTAAGACTATTAGGAGCAAATGGCTTTTTAAGATAAAGACTGACATGGATGGCATTGTACATACCTATAAAGCTTGTCTAGTAGCAAAGGGTTATACTCAAACCTATGTGGTTGATTGTGAAGAAACGTTCTCACCCGTTGCTCACATTAGAGATATTAGGATTCTTATAGCCATAGTGACGTTCTATGACTATGAGATATGGCTAATGGATGTCAAAACTGCCTTCTTAAATGGTTATCTTAATTAAGACATTTATATGGTGCAACCTGAAGGTTTTATTAATCCTAATCATCACAGGAAAGTATGCAAGCTTCAAATATCCATTTATGGTCTTAAGCAAGCATCAAGAAGCTAGAATAAAAGATTTGATGAGGAAATCAAAGGTTTGGATTTGCTTAAAATCTTGATGAGCCATGTGTATATCAAAAGGCTAGTGGGAGTAATGTTACATTCCTCATCTTGTATGTCGATGACATAATTATCATGGGAAATCATATTCTAAGTTTACAAAGTGTAAAGTCATATCTTGGAAAGTGTTTCGCCATGAAAGATTTAGGGAAAGCAGCATCTATTCTTGGAATCAAGATCTACATTGATAGATCGAAGCGATTAATTGGACTAAGTCATAGTTCTTACATGGATAAAATCTTGAAAAGATTTAGTATGGATACTTCCAAACGCGGTTATATCCCCATGCAAGAAAGTTTTAACTTAAATAAAACACAAGGTGCTTCAACACCTGAAGAGGTGAAGCGTATGCAAAATGTTCCCTATGCTTCAGCAGTAGGATCCATTATTGATAAGATTTAATATTTGATACTTTTTAGAGGATAAATACCCCCTATATTACCTGCAACTATTTCACTAATACTCGAAAACGAGATATTTTCTATCATTTTGTAGTTTTCAGGTAAAATGCAAGAAAATGACAAGAAACAAGGAAAAAAGGGCTCAAAGTGTAATTATCTGAAGAATGTTACAGTGTAACACCAAAATGGTTACACCGTAACATATATTAAGCAAGTACGAAGATCAAGGACAACTTTACGGCGTAACACCATATCTAGTTACGCCGTAACCATGTATTTGGAAGGAAATCTTACGCCATAACACCCATTATGGTTACGCCGTAACCTTGAAGATCCATAAATATAGAATGAAGATCATGTACATATGTAAATTATTTGAAGGTTATGGTGTAACGCAATATCTGGTTACGCCGCAACAATTACTTATTTATGGAATGTCGTGTAAGAATGTTACGGCGTAAAACCTTTATCAGTTACGCCGTAATAGGTTTGATACTTATAAATATAGGCCTCATTCAAGCTATTCTAACATCACTTCCTCCACAGCCAATTGGAGAGGCGACAAAGGCTTCCAACCTTCAAAGAATTCCACTTGGAGTCTAAGGGAGATCACACTTTACTTATTTTTCGTATTTAATCGTTCAAATACGAATATTGTAAGAATTATGAGCATTCAATCTATGATTACTTCTATTTCTTGTTGTGTTTTCGTTAGCATGAGCGGCTAAGCACTTAAAGTGCTGGCCTAGTTATGTAGTTACTATTGTTATGATATTTGTTTCCTGTTAGATTATGGTTTCATTAGATATTCCTTGACTATCATGTAACCCTGGGTTTTGGTACTACGGGTGGTTTAGACCTTGCTTGCCTCATTATTAGTATGGGATCCATCGGGTACTAGGGAGGATCTATGATTCCATCCCTAGTGTAGGAACAAACCAGTCTTCGCACTTATCACTCAATATACTTCAAAAGCACAAGAACTCTTTCAGAGGGGGTTAATAATCTGTATAGGTTGTTAGATAAGTTTTAAGAATAGTTAGGATTAATCACTGCAACCTGGATATCCTACCTCCTATACGATTTGGACTGAGTCGGAATCGCCAGAAGTATAGGATAGACTAAATACACCTATTCAAGTTTATCGACCTTAGAAACCACTAATGAGACCATAGTTTAACATTGCACAGGAAAATGTTTTCATAACAGTAGTAATGAAGTAACTAGGTTAGCACGTTTTCTCTCCTGATATCTCCAAACCCTTTTAATTTTCAGTATTTAATTTTATTGTTATTTTAGATTCATTTCAAAATCAATTCAAAAACCATTTTTAAAACGTGACATTTCAAATTAAAACTAATTACAACTTAGCTCTTGGGACAACCTTGGATTTACCATTCTATACTACCCACAATCGGGTTCTCTGCCCGTTAGTGCGTTGTCAGGTATATCGAGTTTTATAAATTTAAAACATGGTAAATTATTATTTAAAAGAAAATACGCATCAAGTTTTTGGCGTTGCTGCCGGGGAGCTAATGCTTTTAGTTTTAAATTACGCAATGAAAACAAGAAGAAGCAAAGCAAGGACGGTTACTCTGTTTGCTAATCCAGAAAGACAATTTTATCCTAGAAGAGAGGTTTCCTCCGCACCCATTCACAACATCTATTCTTTCTACGAATCTGAGTCATCCGAGTCAGATACAAAAAATGTAGATATTGAAACCCTCACACTAGAACAATACCTAGCTCAAGACCTGAACAACACTAGGATAAGATTCACTTGTCCTGATAACTCAACGTTTGAAGTTAAGGGACAACTTCTAAGGGAAATACATAAGATCTCCTTCTCGGGTGGTCCAACCGATAGTGATGTCGAACACATCAGTAATGTGCTTGAAATCACTAGCATATTCAACGCTCAGGAGTCTACCCTTATACAAGTATTCCCTCTGACTCTAGAGGGAATCACTAAGAGATGGTTCAAAAGAACATCGACCGAATGTACAAAAAGCTAGAGTGATCTCAAGCAAAACTTCATCAGGAGATTCTGCCCTCCTACGATGATATTCAAGCAATTGAGTAAAATTTGGAATTTTAAGCAAGAAAAGGGAGAATCCCTTTTCGATATAACGACCTACTTTTCAAGTGTCCCTTTTACGATCTTAATGATCACCAAAACGTGAAAACCTTCTATAATGGATTAAATAGCCAAACTCGACGAGCTGTCGACTCAAACGATCTTATTCCTGGGTTAACGGCTTCAGATGCATTGAAGTCAATCCAAAAATTGGTTGAACATTCGCATACATGGCATTGCGAAGAAAATCACATGACTACCCTTGACCCATTACGTATTATCATCAAAAAACTAAAACTATTAAATCACGAAATGGAAGAGCTAAAAGTAGATTTCGCAAATTTAATACGGATGATGACAGAAAAAGTTACTATGACGAGGTTAAAAGCATAAGATCTAGCAAAATCGATTTCGATAATACCTACACTGAACCTAGCAATCGTCCAACCAACCTCAAAGACAAATTCAAGCAATGTCTGAAGGAATCTGGGGAAAGACGAGAAATCCAAAATGAGTGGATAAAGAAGATCATGATAAGTACCGATCTAAGTTTAAAGGATCATGATTCCTCTATAAAAAGGTTATAGCAAAAAGTAAATCACTTCGCTCAGTTGATCTCTACACCTAAACACACTCTGATGCCTAAAACTAAGACATTTGGTGAAAAGGTAAAAAGGCGCATCCTTGAGGAGAATAAGGAACCAACTACAACTCATGATAAACCGAAATAGCAATTACAAAAAGTGGTTTCTCATGAAATCAAGGAATTACCCGCACTCTACTCCGCTACCTTTCAAAATAAACATCCTCCGAAAGAAACAGATCCTGGAAGTTTCAACCTTCCATGTATTATCAGAAACCACTCCATGAGTAATGCTTTAGCTGATCTACGAGTATGTATCAGCATCATTCCCTATTCCTTATTCAAAAGATTAGGACTTGGATGTTTGAAACCAATTAAAATGATGATCAAAATGGCGGATAGATCCATGCAATCTTCAAAAGGGATAAAATAAAATGTACTAGTGCAAATTAGTAATTTCATGTTTCTCGTTGATTTCATCATTCTCGACATCATGGAAGATGAAAATGTCTCGATTATCCTAGGCAGGCTCATGTTGGCAAATGCTCAAGCAAAGATTGATGTTTACGGTAAAAAGATCTCTCTATGAGTGGGAAATGACCAAATAGTTTTTAATATCAATAAGAAAGAATCTCCTGCGTCTATTTCTCCTATTTACGTTATAAACAAATTAGAAAAAATACAAGAATTTGATAATTTAGTCATGAATGACGAAAATGTAGGGGACTTTAAAAATTACTTATATCACTCCGAATAACGGAAGCCAAAGAAATAATCCGCCAGCTATCACCATCAGAAAGCAGTTGAGATCGAGAGGAAGAATTTTAGTATGATACTCTGTGATCCCTGTAAAGATAAAGCATTGGGTTAAATAATTTTGTTGATATTAACAACATGTAGGATGACCTAGATCCAGGGATTCTGACCAATGAAAAAGCTAAAACAAAATTTTAAAAAAGCGATGGTAGAATCCATTTACATAGCAATGATAACTTACAACTTTCTTGCAAAATAGGGTTTGTTAATTTTAACCCCTATTTCGAACCACAAACCCCTTTCAACATAATGTCCAGGAAAGCCTATAACACCATCATGAATCATGAACTAGTGTATTTAGGAATTAACATGGTGGGACTTGCTAAAACTTTACATTTGTTCCATAGGAAACCACTCATTCTTAGTTTTATTTCATCATGTTCTCGCAACCATTAGTGAATTTTGAGGAAAAAAGGAGTTAACCTGAAGTTTTTATATTTGGACCCTACCCTTTCAAAGAACAAAGTAGATAGTTAAAGACCTAAGACCGGGATAAAGGAAACACTTTGTTAAAAGCCGGTTGAGCGAGGGGGGGGGGGGGGGGGGGTGGGATAGAAATAGTATTTTATAAGCCTCGAGCCAAAAAGCCTATTGAGAAATTAATGATAAAACAACATAACTCAATGGACCCCTGTTAAAATCATGTGAAGAAGATAAGAAAAAAGGAATTCCATAAGCCCTAAAGAAAGATTAAAGGATTCTACAAGAGTATGCCTTAGTTATGGAAAACGAGTACAAATATGATCAGGAAGTTATAGATTGGATTCGGGGATGCATTAATGACAGGATGACGTAGAAATATCATGAGTCTAACTTAAAGACTCATTAATAAACAAAAAGTTCTTGTCGGGAGATAACCCGTCCTTTATTTAATAAAATTTCCTTTTTGCTCTAGTTGGTTTGCATGTTTCTTACTTTGTTTTGTAGAATCCAAAAGCTAGGGGGAATTATCGAGACCGGCTCGACTAATAATCATGTGGTAATCTTGCTGAATCTACAGCATTACAGCTCAACAAATTTAAGTGTTAACGATCGTAACCACTGTATTTACGATTAATCCATTTCATGATTTTACAACACGAATTTACACGCCGTACCGCCTTAAAAAATAAAATTTTACCACTTGATTACACGTACCCACCATAGTTACGCCGTAAACCTCCCTTGAAATCTTAAAAAAAATTTAAGTTTTAATCATTTTAAAAAAAAAACCTTGTTATACGTAAATGAACTATGTGTGTATGTTCACTCTGGCAAGGCCCTCAAACAGACTAAACTAAGACGTCGTCTACGATTGGTTCCACCAAGTGGTTTAAAAGGCCTATGTTGCATATGCTAAAATGCAACTACTGTGAAGTCTTATGGAATATAAGTTATAGGATTGTAATTCCTGTACAACTATCATAATTCTTATAGAACGATTATATGCTTTGGTTTGTTTTTTTGATCACATGGGATAAAGAGCTTGCGGGAAGACGGAGATTTCCGCTAAATTTCAAATCTCAAAGCAATGCTTAGGGAATTACTTATCTGTTCTTATCTTAATTCTACTCTTTCCTTTTTATTTCATTTCCTTAATGTACAATAGGGACATTGTACAAATCAAGTGGGAGGATGGGAGTAAAATTAATACTTAACGTATGTTTTTCCTTCGATTATTTATTTTTCTTTGAAAATTATGCCAATTTTAAAAATTTTGACAAGTTTTTCTTAAATAACTAGAATTAATCTTTGCCAAATGTACATTACCCTTTATTATTACTTGGTGAGATATAAGCCTAATATTCCGTTTCCATCATATTACTCAAAAATCCATCAAAATATTGAGTGTGCCGGTAGTATTGTAGACTTTAGAACTTTGCCTGTACATCATTTCGAGACCTAATTGATTAGCTAGAATAGATAGTTTAAGAATGAAACACTTAGGAAATCACCCAAATAGCCTATATGTGTGTGTTTATCGACTTGTTACACTGACTTATTGACCTCCTGTGATAAGCCCTTTTATTGCACTCATTATTAGTGCAAGATACCCCTAGATCACCCTTGTTTAACCAATCTATGTTTTCACCCAATGTTATATATATCGTTACACCATTTCACCTTAACCTACCCTGTAGTCTATAGTTATCTTTGTTTTGAAATTTTTGGCTACTTAAGTCCATGGTTCAGGGGAATGGGAACGAAAATTTTATGCATTCGTGGAAGACCAATAAGTTATGATCTATAAAGACCCCCCCCCTATGTTATCACTTTCGACATTGTTCATCTCAAGTAGGGAGATGTACGTATAATATCAAATGCTGCAGGGGCAATAATTAAAATATAAAAACACCTGTAGCATTTGCATGTTTTAAAAGAATGAAGAAAAAAGGGTGCAACTAAAAACCACCCATGTGCTAAAAAATATAAAGATGGAGCAAATTAAGTAATTATGAAGAATGGAGCTAGTAGCCCATTATTACACCACGACATCTTAATTATTATGAAGAATAGAGCTAGTAGCCCATTATTACACCAAGTCATCCTAATACTTATGAAGAATATAGCTAGTAGCCCATTATTGAAGATCAGATTTTCAGACATTGACTCTTGGACCCATGGATGGACAGTGGCTAGTTATGACAACCTTAGATTACTTTAGACTATTTGTTTTGTGTTTTTATATTTACAAGTATTAAATGTGTATCCCATGTCTATCCTAACCTCTTTATCACCATTTAAAACCATATTACCCTTGTTGCCTTCGAGAATTATTTAGACCCTAATTCTAACTGGTGCAGATTTGTGTACTTTCCAAGCTTATGATAGAATACATGCTATGACTGTGCAATTAAGCGATCATCCCGAAAATGAAACACTTAGACTAGTAGAGAGTTGAGTGACTTTTTATCCCCTTTTTTGTGAGGTGTTCGGCTTTGATGTTTTCTAGCATAAGAGTTTTATAGATTCATTTCTTGAAGTTATTCTCGTGAAATCTTTTTATAAAATGTTCTAACGGGTTCTACTTGAGGGAAAGCAGAAGTCAAGTGGGGGGATATTTGATAACATCAAATATGTGATACTTTTTAGTGGCAAAATACCCCCTATATTACCTGCAAATGTTTCACTAATACTCTAAAACGAGATATTTTATAACATTTTGAAGTTTTCAGGTGAAATGCAGGAAAATGACAAGAAACAAGGGAAAAAGGGCTCAAAGTGTAATTATCGGAAGAATGTACGAAGATCAAGGACAACTTTACGGCGTAACACTATATCGAGTTACGCCGTAAACATGTATTTGGAAGGAAATCTTAGCCAAGATAGAGTTACGACGTAACACCCATTATGGTTACGTCGTAACCATAAAGATCCACAGATATGGAATGAAGATCACGTACATATGGAAATTATTTGAAGGTTACAACGTAACGCAATATCTGGTTACGCCGCAACAATTGCTTATTTATGGAATGTCGTGTAAGAAGGTTACAGCGTAACACATTTATCAGTTACGCCGTAACAGGTTCAATACTTATAAATAGAGGCCTCATTCAAGCTATTTCGACATCACTTCCTTCAGAGCCAATTGGAGAGGCGACAAAGGCTTCTAACATTCGAATAATTCCACCTAGAATCCAAGGGAGATCACACTTTACTTACTTTTTATATTTAATCATTCAAATATGAATACTATAAGAATTATGAGCATTCAATCTATGATTACTTCTATTTCTTACTGTGTTTCTGTTACCATGAGTGGCTAAGCACTTAAATTGCTGGCCTAGTTATGTAGTTACTATTGTTATGATTGATATGTGTGAAAACACATATCCATTTTATATCAAAATAAACCCAATAAAGACCAAAAACATAATAAAAATGGCAAAGATATGCTTGTTTTTGTGTTTTGTATGTGCAGGTACGGATAAAGCAAAATCTACAAGAAAATGGTTAAAACCGGGCAAACACGAACACAAGAACGGAAGAGCACACAAAGAGCCAGAAGAATGCTATCAAGTCAACCTCCAGTCAAAACTTGGTCAACAAAAGTCAAGGTCACTAAAGGACAAAAACCCAAAGTTACAATTCAGTTCCTCATAAAATCCAAAATCTACAAAAGTGGTCCCTAATCCCTAAATGTTAACACCCGTTAACATTTATAAAACAGAAGTTAACATTTGTTAAAATCCATATCTAAAACCCTCTACCCATAAGCCCAAATTCCCTAATACCCGGCCCAAGTCTTTTTTATAAGTCAAAAGTCAAAAGCCCGGTCAAACTTATACAAACATGCCTCCTTACAGTTAAGAAATTAGCGGAAAAAGGTTTACCACTATTCACCCGTCTCCTTCCTTTAACCACGAAGGTAAAATCAAAGGGCTTTTACCAATTGGGGGCCAAAAAGGACAATTAAAGGGCTCAAGTACACGTTGGCAGGGAGAAACGTCATTCATGGATTCCTGTTGGCCAAAACCCACTTGATGTGACACACGGGCAAGTAAGGAAGCACAAGGAAAATGGTCATTTTCACTAATTATACTCACAAAGAAAGCACAAGAGGCTATAAACCACGGATTGCCACGCTGGCAATCCGTGTGAGCTCAATATACAGATCTAACGGTGGATAAGAAGCACTCACATGATTAAGGAATCAAGAGGCCAATGTATTGGAGAAGGATCTAACAAACTTTGGACCTAAAAGCTCCCTAGTGCCATAAATAACGACACACTCTCACAATACACAAGATATCAGGGCAGCTTTAGATTTTTAGCGCTAAATTTATAAGCTTGTATGTTAGCTTATTGTAACTTTCTTTAAACTTTTGTAACTTCATTTTCCGTATAATTGAAATCAACGTTTTTTACAGTCCAATGAAATCTATTCTTTTTCTTAAATAAATTGTCATAAGCCCTTATAAATCTTAATGTTTTAGTTTACTTTTGTCACAAGCTACTCACACAAGCTCATTAAAGCTCTCACAATTCTTTAAGCTTGTGATTGAGCTTAAATAGTCACTTAATCAACTCAAACTCTAAATTCAACTTAAGAACCCTTGCTTATTGACTGTGGACTTATGGAAGGGAAGCTAGCTATGGAAAGAGCCTTCCAAAGACTTATACTGGCTTATCATTGATAAGCCAGAGCTTGTAGATTGCTCACTTAGCTTATTTAAAATGCTTTGTTTTAGCTAAGGCCTCAAGAAGTTTCTTATTTACGCTTTTAGTCCTAAATTATCTTAGTTTAATAACTGCTTAATATTTCTTATAATTGCTTATTCTTGTTAGTTTCAGCTTATAAATGCATAATGAAAGTATTAGTTTTAATAATTGTTAGTTTCTAGTTTCACAAAATCTTAATCTTAGTTTTTCTACCTTATCCCTTATAAACACATCTTAAAAACCAAAAATAGTAATTATGTAGCTTGTTATTATTATGGCTTAATAGCTTATAGTTTATGCTTATTAGTCTTATTATAAACTAGTTAATATCTGGTATCTAAGTTGCGTAATACTAATATTCAATTCATAAGCCTAAAATGATATATGCCCTAAGTTAAAGTGTGTTTGGATTAAGGCAGTTTGACCTCTTAAAGTCAAACTAAATTGTGCAATTTAATTGGTTAGTTTGATTCCTCTATCCACTCTATCTGTATTTAAGTTTTGACAGGTGTAGGATCGTTTAAGTTTAATATCATTTAGAAAGGCTTAATCAACTTGTTCCTACGCACCAGGAAATTCTCCCCTTTCTTTTGCTTTTAAAAAACTCGATCAAGCCTCATTGAAGCTTGGATCTTGTTTATGTTGAGTATCAGATACACTCAATAAATGTGTAGTAGCCAGATTTGATCCCTTAAGACACCTGCAAGTTGGTTTTTGCCTATTTGCAATTGCATCAGCAGTAAGTAAACTGAAAGTTGTACTACTGCTTACCTTTTCATAAGCATTTAAGCTAGCTTTAGTAGGATTTAGGTTTTAAAATTTAGTAAGTTTATAGATTAGTTATAGGTTTAAAATAATTTTAAGTCTAATTTAAATTTCTAGCCATGGATCTAATAGGTACATTAGCCTAAACGTTCATGCAAAAAACATATTAACTATAATTAGCTTTAAACTTAGATTTCTAGCTATAATTTAGTTTTTATGAATTTTTGAGTATTTATAGGCTTATATAGTTGATTGTTAAGTTTGGCAAAAACTAAGCTTCAGTCATAGCTTATTGAGCTTTCTATCTTATTTAGATTTTAAGCTTCAGGCTTAGTCCTGAGTTACCACTTAAGATCATACGATTTAATAGCTTTAGGTGATTTTAGTTAAATTTAACTTGTTGATTTTTAGCTTCTAAAAACACTTTATAAACTTTCTAGAACAAGTTTTGCTTTCAAATTTGAGCTTAAAATAAGCTATAAGTGAAAAATAATTTTTAGAGCTTATAAGCCTCACTTTCTGAAAACACTTTTTTCAAAAGCTCTTGAGAGCTATTTTTGTGTTCATCTTATATTGCTTTTATAAAATAGCTTAAAAAGTGGTTCTTTTACCAACTTTTTGTTCTCTTAAGTTTTTTTCATAAAAAACAAATAAAAAGGGAAGTGAAGTCGGGGGTAACAAGGCTCGAACCCCCGACCTCAACACCTCAACCTTTTATAAACACACACACACACTCCCCCTCCTTACCGTTGTGCCCTTGGGTCTTTTTCATAAGACCCTTGCACACTTAATTCTTTATACCCATTTAACCCAATAAGCCTTATAAGCTGTCAAAGCTTATTTCGCGGCTTATTTTATAAGCTGTGACATTGGGCTTATTTTTCCTAGGATTTAAATAGTTTAAGCTATTTTCTGTCATTTTTTCTAGAATTTTTAGAGCTCATTTAGTATTTTTAATCTTTTATTTTCATTAAAAACTTCAAAAAAGCATAAAAAATAGAAATCTTTTTTAGAAAATTTTCTTTTATCAATAAGAACGTAGGAAAATTAGTTTGACTCTCGTGGGTTTATTTTTGAGCATTTTAGCTTTTAGGGCTCGGTTTTCGTTTCCCGTTATTCGTTTTTGTGGTTTTTTCCAAATTTTATCGTTAAGCTTTCAAATTTTGCAAATCACTTTATTTTTACTCATAGAATTAGATTAAAAATTCAAATTCTAGGTTAAAGTGCTAATTAGGGTTTATTTTGTCGTTTCCATTTTTCGTCCGCGTGTTTAGTTAATTTACTTGCATTTAATTGTTTTAATTGTTTTTAGTCGTAGAAAATCAATCAAAAAGTTGAAAGTCATTCATAACCTTGTCCAAACTGAATCGAGGGTATCAATTCACATTTCTTTGGGATACGACCCGGTAATCACTTACCGGTTAAAAAAACGTATTATATTATATATTTTTGTGTTTTAAATTACATTTAATCTTTGCCCTCAAGGATTATTTGTATATTTCTTTAAATACTTTGATATATTATATATACGTGAAATTGCTACAACCAATTTTTGGTGCCGTTTTCGGGGAAGTGTGTTACGATTCTCTCGTTTGAAGTTTGTTGATCGTGTTTTGGAGAACCTTTCGTTTTCGAAAGTTACGCTTTTAAGAAAATCAAAAATATAAAAAAAATATAAAAAATAAAAAGTAAAAAAAAATATTTTTCTTTTCTTTTTAGTATAAATAGAAGATTAAAAACAAAAATACAAAAATATTTGCTCTTTCAATTTTAAAAATAAACAAAGTTGGTAAAAGAACACCAACAAATAATACCTTCAATTGAGGTATTATCCATAATAAGTTCCCAACTCGAATCAAAGATTTAAAAACTTGTCATTTATGTCATTTACGATGTACGGCTCACCTCTAAAATGTAAACTTTTTAGAGAGCTACCGTGAAGTAAGTTTGATTATTTGGTTTAAGTTGTCTATCTCATTTTTCGTTAAAATAAATTCAAAAACCAAAAAAAAAATCTTCTTTTTCTTCTTATCCATTTAATTCTTTTCCTTAACCCTCTAAATTGTTTAATTCTTATGGCGTCACTCGATCATCATTTGAACCCCCTCTTCTCGATTAAAGAATGCATGTCTTGTGGAGCTTTGTACACTAGAAACTGTGGTTGTTCAAAAGGAGGTCTTGAAGACAAGATTCTTGTTCCTAAACCTCCTCAGAATTGTGCAATTTGTGGAGACCCGGTTGATGGTTTTATATGTCGATCTTGGGCTTTTTATGCGAAGGTTTTGAATACGGTTGGTATAACAATTCATGATGAAAACGAAATCTAAACACTTCCGAGTCATCCAAAAACAACACTAACGTTGTTAGTGCACCTCAAGAGCCATTCGTATTCAATCAAGACCCCGGTGTAAATTCTTTGCAAAGTCTTCTACAAAGTAACCACAATTGTTGTTACAAGTGTGGTGATTCGTTATACGGTATTTTTTGTCAACAATGTACTTGCAAGTCTTGGGTAAACGGTGCCTTTCATTATTGGTTATAATTGTCCACCAAAAAAAAAAAAAGGTTTTTTTTTTTTTCACGATTATCTCTAATCCACACAAGCAATCAAACCATTAATGAGCTCCCACATACTTTGCTAAATGTTCATCCGACATGCAATTATGAAGATGAGAATTCATTCACTTATGATTCCAAACCTAATTCTTTCAATGATTCTCCAAATATTCTCACCCACCCTCCACAACTCATTTGAGAACTATACTTGTGTGATTTATTATGGTGGAAAAAATGCTCATAATGGTTATGATTGTCACCACGATTCCCCGCTTGTCTATGCACAGAGCCCCGTGTTACAATCAAGAATATTTAATGATAATTATTTTCTCACCAAAATTCTCAAGTCTTACTCAATCATTATCTTTGTTGGTGAAAATTACTGGGGCCCTCATGAAACTTCAATGTCAACCAATGATAAAGATTATTTGAGCAAAAATTCTTGCATATGGGCCATAATTCTTTGTTTTGGACCAATAATCAACCCCCCCGCAGATTCGCCGTCAATTATCCTCCTCATGAACAAAATAGTAGAAATTTTTTGCAAGCTTAAAAGACTAATGAACGCTATACAAAGGCCTTTTTAAAGGAGTATGAATCATATACCTCCTAATGAAAGTGCATTGACTTTATTACTAGCTGAGAGGAGAATCCTAAGATAAAGCAAACAATGATAGCAAAGCATAAACAACCTGAATTTAATCCAATAATAGCTTCTTAAAACTTATGGATATTTGGTAATACTTAAAGGAAGTCAACAAGAAAAAAGGAGACGGCAGCTACAAAAGTCTTAATTCCATATTGGAAATACTTCTATAGAATTATGATGAGAAGCTAGAGACAACCTTTTGAAAGGACATTTTGCACTTTCTTAAGAAAGTTATAGTCGTCCTAACCTTTTGGAGTAAAAACACCAAAGGTTATATTATAGCTTGTAACAATTTTGGCGAAATTACAGATGCTTTGATGGACCAAGCAATATCGACAAAGATATTCAATAATTGATAATTAACTCCTTGAAAGGAGTGCGAAATATCAGTGAAGAGTTTTCAAAATATATTAATTGTCCAAGCTGGAATCGTCCGCTTTTCTACTTTGATGAATGTGAATATACTTTAATAAGTGAGAAGGCCTAAGCGATCACATCTCGATGAACCCATCCGAAGAGCCCGAAGACCCTCTAATCATGGGGAAAAGGAACTTAGCACTATTCCTGAAAAGGATAAATCTAGTGTTGAGAACCTCGACCCAATCCCAAGTGGATCCAAGGGTGTTTCCGACGATATTTGTGATAATGATCATTCTGATGCTAAATCTTTGCTTAGTCAAGATATTTCGATCACGTCTCCTAAGATCAATTTTCTTTCCGAAGAATTCGCCGGTGAATTCGTTCCTATTCCGCCAGGAATGGATGAAGACGAATTTGATGAAGAAGAAGATGATTGTTATAATACTACAAGTGATGACGATTCTTATGGGAACATCGAGTACGTTGAAGCATCATCTCTCAATTTGGAGTACGATAGTTTAGAGGAGGAGAATGAAGATCAAGAAGAGAAAGAGTTTGACTTAGAAGATATTTTTCAAATCCAAGACGTTATTCTTCGTGAGAAATTATTAAACGTCCATCGTCTTATTACTAATATCGAATCTTTGAAAAACAACCCTACTCCTGATTTTGTGTTCAAGTCTCCTTCTTCATTTCCTATTCCTGTCGTGATATGATTCGTATCCCTTTTTGAAGAGTCCGATACTTCTCTTTCTCATTCAGTAATTCTTTACCCGAGTTTGAGTCTTTAGCGATCATATAACGACAAGCAACAAGAGTGGCAGTACCAACTACTCAAGCTAATTACTCTCTTTCCTGAGTATGGATATCATTTCTTCTTTTTGAGATTGAGCCCGATCAGGTTAGGTTACTAGATGTTATTATCTAATCAGAGCAAATGACCCCTTTGGAACTCTAGAATTTGAATCATTTCATTTTCTGTGATCCGTCATTACTTCGTCCTCCTCCGGAAACCACCTGATGATGAGATTTGCTTACATATTGAGCCGATCCCCGTGATTGATAATTTTAAGAGCTTATGATGACCAAAGGGAAAGTGAATTGATTTTTCTCAAAATGTTGGAGATGACGATTCCTTCACATATTCATTCGTACTTTTCTCCTGATTTCGTCCCCCTATCCCTAATGTTTTCTCTTTATCTTGTCTCCAGCCGGGAGTAAAGATACCATTTTTGACCCCAGCATCTTCATTTTTCATTTCCTTATCTAGAGCCAGTAGTATTTTCAATGGAAGTTTCTTATTGCTCTCCCTAAGGACGAATGAATTCAGGGATCGAGTCAAGCTATGTGACTCGGTTACCAAAAATAAAGCGCTTCGTGGGAGGCACCCCGCTTATTACCATTTTCTTTGTCTTTTCTAGTTTCTAATGTTGTTGTGAGAGGCTTGTACTCTTCCGTTCTTTGTGTTTGTTGTTTGTACTTGTGATTGTTTGCAGGATTGACCCAAATTTTCTGAAGACTCTCGTGTTCGGTGTTTTGTCCCGGTCCACTCGAGCTTCCTAGCCTTTATTTTCAATTATAATGGGAAATCTTGATATCCTTTTCATCTTATCGATTCACGGTTTTATCTTTGCATCATTAATAAACGGCTTTAGATTTCGTAGAGACCACCGCCTTAAAACATTAAGATACCAATGTTGTTTTAGAATTGGGAGAAATCCTATCGTTTGATCTTACCTACTTATTATTTTGTTCTCACGTACCCCATTTTCCCGCAAAAATAGCAAAAATTTCAAAAAATTTTAAATTTTTAAGTTTTATTTGTAGAAAAATATAAAAAATAAAATAAGTGTTTTTATCACAATTTTGACTTTCTTGCTGGGTAAGAATAAGAGTAAATTTTGACCCGATCGAGCGTGTTGAGCTCTAGCTTGTTCCTTAACTTTTAGCTAAAGCCGTCCTTCGCTACATCGCGAAGATACAAAATGATAGAGTTAAGTATGAGTAGGATGCTAAACAAGGATTATTTGGGAAATCTTAAGAACTCATGTATGTAACTTGTTCTTTTCTCCCATAAGCTCTTCAAACCGATTTAATATACGTGCTGTTTTTAGAGATTAAACTTAAAACAACAATTTTTATGTAATATATAGCAAAAATTTTAGTCTTAGTTCAAATTTATACTTGAATTTTTCAAAAAGAAGTCTTTTATAAAAAAAATAATAAAATAAAATAAAATAAATAATAAAATGATAAAAAATATAATAATAAAAGCTGTGGGCTGATAAAAGTTTACTACCTCATTCCGCTCACAATCATGTTATGTCTTCTAAAAAAGCCATATAAAAATAAGATCCGAGACTGATAAAAGTTGGTTGCATCTGTGCTAGGCTCACAACGATGTTGCAACTTCTAAAAGGTCGAGGTTTCAATTGCATCAATGTTTAAATAGTTAAATTAAATTAATAATTGACTTTTTTTTTGTTAAATTCAAAATATGCTTTTTGCACTTGACTATTATATTTATAAGCTATGAATAAAAAATTACCACGGGAAACCTAAGAGTGTTTGAAACTAAGGTCCATGAGTCCCCGATACTAGTCCTCTGGTGGGGTGTCAAAAAGCCTAGTCACTTATCAGCAAGGGTTAGGATTGCCCGAGATGAAAGTCGCTACATGGATATTCTCGCCTAGAAAACTATATTCTAAGGTGGAACGTAAAGCATAGTATGTTGCAAAAAAGTTGATCCATGGTTGAAATTCAAGATAGCACACTCACTTAAGATATAATAAATGTCGGGAGTAAAAAGTTCACAAGTTGTAAATATGAGTAGTGTTAGCATCTTTACTGATATTTAGCTATGATTTTGTTTTAAGCTTGGTTTGGATGAGTGAAAAGTCAGGAACGATGAATTTATCCTTTTAGGGGCATTCTCGGATTCGAAATGCATCTTGTTCTATGATCCCTAACAGTTATAAAAATAACGAAAGTCAAAATAATATAATAAAAAAGAGGTTTTAGAAAAAGGGAAATAGGGGTGTTTTATAACTTATGATTTCTTAACTTCTCCAAAAAAAATCTTGGCTACTTTTCAAAGGTTTAGTTTGGGGAAGTTTTAAGGTATTTGGTTATAAGGCATGTAATATTGCGTGAGGACACACAATCGCTTAGTTTGGGGAATTTTGATATGTGTGAAAACACATATCCATTTAATATCGAAATAAACTCAATAAATAACCAAAACATAATAAAAAGGCAAAGATATGCTTGTATTTTTGTGTTTAGGTGTGTGAAGGTACGGATAAAGCAAAAACCACAAGAAAATGGTTAAAACCGGGCATACACGAACACAAGAACGGAAGAGCACACAAAGAGCCAGAAGAATGCTATCAAAACAACCTCCAGTCAAAACTTGGTCAACAAAAGTCAAGGTCACTAAAGGACAAAATCCCAAAGTTACAATTCAGTTCCTCATAAAATCCAAAATCTACAAAAGTGGTCCCTAATCCCTAAATGTTAACACCCGTTAACATTTGTTAAAATCCATATCCAAAACCCTCTACCCATAAGCCCAAATTCCCGAATACCCGGCCCAAGTCTTTTTTATAAGTCAAAAGGTCAAAGCCCGGGTCAAACTTATACAAACACGCTCTTCAGTTAAAATTAAGCGGGAAAAGTGGTTTACCACTATTCACCCGTCTCCTTCCTTTAACCACGAAGGTAAAATCAAAGGGCTTTTACCAATTGGGGGCTAAAAAGGACAATTCAAGGGCTCAAGTACACGTTGGCAGGGAGAAACGTCATTCATAGATTCCTATTGGCCAAAACCCACTTGATGTGATACACGGGCAAGTAAGGAAGCACAAGGAAAATGGTCATTTTCACTAATTATACTCACAAAGAAAGCACAAGAGGCTATAAACCACGGATTGCCACGCTGGCAATCCGTGTGAGCTCAATAATGATCTAACGGTGGATAAGAAGCACTCAATGATTAGAGGAATCAAGGGCCAATGATTGGAGGAGGATCTAACAAACTTTGGAGCCTAGAAGCTTCCCTGGTGGCTATAAATACGAGCACACTCTCACACACACAGGATATCTAGTGTAGTTTTATATTTGTTCACTTTTATCATAAATCTCAATGTTTTTGTTCACTTTTGTCACAAGCTACTCACACAAGCTCATTAAAGCTCTCATAAGTCTTTAAGCTTGTGATTGAGCTTAAATAGTCACTTAATCAACTCAAACTCTAAATTCAACTTAAGAACCCTTGCTTATTAACTGTGGACTTATGTAAGGGAAGCTAGCTATGGAAGAGCTTCCAAGGACTTATATTGGCTTATCATTGATAAGCCAGAGCTTGTAGATTGCTCACTTGAGCTTAT
>BQNB010129628.1:0-19083 GCA_026074375.1 Tanacetum coccineum
GGACTAAATAGATCATAAATAGTGCCTCGACTAGATAAAATGCTGAGCTTCGCATGGACATTTATCATGAGCTTGCCATATATATCTGGGATCGGATTGTTTCTGTTTGCCACCCAAACTGGTTTCTTAGGCAAGTCATACAAACTACTGTCTCTGAGTTTGTTCTTCTTATCATCGTGTCTGTAGAATATCCCTAAATAAGGGCCAACCATAGTGCCAAAGCTATAGCACCTTGTTTAGAAGAATACATCTTAAAGATGTCAATATATATAGTTTTGAGGAACTCTTAGGTACCATACTACCAGTGACACATTACCTACTGATTTACCCACAAGGCAGGGGCAGAGCCAGAAAGTTTTTCTTGAGGTGGCACACTTTGATAATTTTTAAAAACTACAATACAAATTGGTTCTTGGGGGCAAATTACATAAAAGCCAGATATTTTAGAAGTTTTAAGCTATAATTTTTTTCTCTAGGAGGGTAAATACCTCCCCTTCTGCCCCCTCCTTGTCTCCGCCCCTGTTTACCCATTATCTATTTCTTCTTTAGTAACTGTCTTTGATTTCCATTTTACCAAATTACTGTATTTACAGTACGAATTGACACATGCGACGAATTGACACGCATAAACGCCAACACACACGATTGTAAGTACTAGCTTTTACTAAAATTAGTTGGTAAATTTTGAATTATTAAGTATAGATGTGAAACCACACCCTTTTATAAAAGTCAGACAAAAAGTTTAAAGTATTGGTCTACTGGGCCCAACTAGTCATTCGGATGCCCTAATTTTATCCTCTCTCCCCTATAAAAACCGCCCCCCTCCCTCCTAACTTTTTATATCTGGTTCCACATCCACAACACCGTCACCAATATTATCAAGTATCAGTTCAAACATATAAGGCAAGAAGCCCAAGATTGCTACATGAGAGAAGAATGGAGAATGGGTTCAAAAGGCGTATGCAATGATGAAGGAGCCATTGCGGGTAAGTAGATTGTAATTTGTATTGTGTGTTAATTATTAGTGTCTCTGTATTCTTTAAATATAATTATCACTTATAAGTTTAAATTTGACCAAACTGGAAAATAGTAGAGCTTGATTTTTGTAAAAACTCAATAAGTGCTTTGTTATACTCTTTAAAAGTAGATAGATTTATCATGCTGATTAATTATTTATGTTTAAGTTTCAACCTTCAAGTTTTCTTTTTCATTTTTTACCACACTCTTAATAAATAAAACTGATATATCACGGCGATTAATTATTTATGGGTTTTATAATGTTTTAGATTGAAGAGCCATTTGGCGAGTCGGAAAACCTTTCCAAGTCTGTCTATCAAAGACGTCAAACGTATTGGAGGTATGTTTAAAGACACGAATAAGGCAATCAAGACAGGAAAGATGTTATCCTTGAGAACCTTGTTACTAAAGACTTACTCAAAGAGATAGAAAGAATCGAACGAGATGCAATTGCAATGCCGTCTAGTATGGAAGGTTGGCACTAACAACTCTTCTTCATTTTGTGAAGAGCTTTTCATGTTAAAATATGACGTCCAATTTGTAAAACAATGCATGTTTCTCACCCCAAAAGTTGTAAATCATTGATATGGTAAAACATGGTGATATGAACTCACCTTAGTGAATAGTGTTCGACAAGCGAAATCCGAACGCAGCCTAATTAAATGTAGGTCGTATGAGTACAATGTACTTAATAGTACTACATCACAAGTTATATAGTTACACCACCGCCTAATAGTGTTTGTTCAGTTTAAAATGTCACAACAATGTTTAAACCGTACTTTATTGAATAAAGGTGTTTGTATTTGTATCCGTAAAATAAAGTGTGGATTTTTGTCTCACAATTGATTGTTTGTTAACAATACATGTTTTAATATTATTATTGATTATATAATGATATTATATAATTGGTTTAATTGTTTTTATAAAATAGTGCACAAAAGTAAAATAGTGCATATGGTTTTATAAACCTTATATCTTTATCGTTTAAACTCCGTTTTTCACATTATTTATCTCCATGGCTCCGTATTAAGAAAATACATCAAAATATTATATTTATAATATTTATGCCTTTGATGAATAGTAGTTTTAATTGTTTTTATAAAATTATATAAAACTACTTTTATATAATTAATCGTCGTAACCTTCCAAAAGTCATAACTTACTCATATTTAATCTGTTTCGCTTGTTCTTTATATGTATGGATTCGTATTTGAAAAGTCTAATCAAATTTTATATTTAAAATATGGTTTGGTACTATTATGAATAGTAACAGTAAGTGAGTTTATATAAAAAAATACTTTTTATAACTTTAATTATTAAAAACACTTTTATACGTTTAATTATTGTAAACTTAAAAATGTCATATCTCCTTCGTTATTGCTTGGTTTTTCAAGTTCCTTATATGCTTACGATCCTTGTGATAAGTACTAATTAAATAAAACATAAAATGTATATGTTTATACATGAATTAAATCAGTAGGTACCAAAACAGTTTGTATGTTTTTGTTTTATAAAACAAGTTTTTATACTTCCATTTATTAAGAGTTTTTGTACAATTCTTTTACCAAGTTTCCTACCATATATCTTACCTATATTAAGTCTTCTAAAAGTCCATAACACTTGTCCTAATGAAATCCATGTCCTTGTAATCTTTTTATACATAAACTTGTAATTAACTTCCAATACAAAATACTTTACAAACTAAACTCATAAATCAACTAGTACTTATATTAAGTGTGTACTTTCATTTCATGTATTATTTCATCATAATACTTATAAAATTCGAACCTACATATGTCTTGTAATATCTCAAAAGTCATAAAAATACATCTAGGTGGTGATTAACTTATATAACAAGCATGTACACATAAGATAATGAATGAATGGAAATGAAATACTTTAAATGGACCTTATAGGAGATGAGGAGAATGATGAACACAATATAAAAGTCCTAGCAAGACTTCCAAATCCAAAACATTAATCAAGAAAACCCTAAATATGTTTTCTTGATTAATCCTTGTTAAACCCAAATCCAAGCTTGAAATGCCCTTGAGTAACCTAAGATATACTTAGAATGAATGCTTGTATACTTGGAATACCTTGGAATGAAAAATAAAATGAAATGTTAGCGGTGGGTTTTGGTTGTAAAAGAGGAAGATATTTGCTTGGTTTACTTGCAAGTGTGAATTGTATGTGTAAATGAACATAAGACCTTCCTTTTATAGTAGTGGTTTATTAGTAAACAACCTTAACATACCATGGGATGCTAGGTGGTTTAGGGTACACTTTGTAAGACTTTGGAAGACCTCTCCTCCTCCCAAGACATATACACGGTTCATATAGGTCTAGGGTACATGGACATGACAATTTCTAGATACATGGGATTGAAATGTACTTATGTGTAAGGTATGAGTTGTAAAAGGTTAGAGTTAGTGGGGTTTTAAGGATTATTTCTTGTGTACACATGCTAGGTCCGGCCACACGGCTTATTTAGTGAGAAAATAAGTTAGTTTTTGGGTATTGGGTATAATAGTAGGTATTTGTTTGAGTATAGATAGGTATAAGTACTTCCGGGTATGCCTAAATGTATTTTATTGCGAAACGTAAACGTTTTACGTAACCAATAAAAATAAAATATGAAAAGTTATAAATTATACTCTAAATAATTGTATAACACTTGGTTGACGTAAACTCTTATTTGTTTGGTGTCCGTTTACGACGAATGTTGATTTTTAGTTTAAGCGATTTAACTATGGGATATTAATTAAAAGCGAACGTGTAAAACTCTAAAAATAAATAATGATAATAATTGAGTAGGGAAATGACCTGAAAATGTGAAATGTTACTATTAGCAAACCTATGGCACTTTACATCCCTCATACTGGTAAAATGATCGATTAGCACAAATGTTCAGGTTCATAGGTTATTAGGAAATAATTTACTACTCTATTTGTTTATTTGTCACACAACATAACAAACCATATAAACAACGCACACAAAATGACGAACCGAAAACGAAACCTCCATGAACACACTCTGAAACATCATACTAAAACACATAAACCATACCATTAATAAACACACATAAGTACATAACCATTAGCCATGAGTTTGAACACATGATCACATATCATCAACTTGAACCTAAAGCAACAATCGAGAAACTTAAAAAATCAAGGCGGTGGTGGTGTTGACGGTGATGTAGATCTGTTCGTGGAGGTGTAGTGTAATGGTTAGACGTGTGGTGTCGGGTATATGTGGTGGAATCGTGTGTCGTTGAGAAGACTTTTTATAAGCCATCAATACGGTATGTAAGCCCAACTTAAGTGACAATAAGACTTCACAATAACAATCAACTTATGATAAAACAAGTTTCATAGTTTAATGTTTGTTTTATTTGTCAAAAAATAAATTTACAAATAACACATAACTGGTCACAAGAAATTTGTATGTATGTAACAAACAAATTAAATCAAGATTCGAGTAAGTTTGTCGTGGGAAGTTACGTTTCTAAGTAACATTATAGATAACCACACCCGATTGGCACATAAACTCGCAAGAATCTTAATTTAATTAAAACAAGTTTTAATATAAGTATTAGTCCGTTTTATAGTATTATCAAAAATATTTTGCGTATGTAAAGCACGTCACAAGGAATATAACACATAAGCAAATAAAACAGACAGAAAAAAGTGATAGATGTGAAGACAGACTCTATATAGAAAGCAGTAAATCACATAATGCTTCGAGTTCTCAAAAGAGTTTCCCCCAAACGGAGAACCAAAAGACTCCCACTAGGTTTTTGAGCTGGTGCCTAGTGAGCCACATGCATCATATAATATGATTGCGTGAGTCTTAAGGCCGGATAATAAATAACAAGAAAAAATAAAATTCGTATTTAATTAACAATTCTAATTAGATCTACCCTTTTTATGCTTTATTAACCGGTAATATAATCAAGATCTAGTTTTTATTTATTATTTATGACACGAATGCATGGTTATTGTCATAATTTTCTAATAAAACAATAAATAAATTAATTACGTAGTGAATCTAGTGTTTTTATGGTGTGTAACCCATAACATCAAAAGAGTTGGCTCGTGATGCCACTGTTAGAATTTTACAAACTAGTTAACCAATTAACTACGTGTATGCAACGGATTGGATCTAGTTTAATATTATGAATTAACAACACATAAATTACTAACCTTTGTTTATTGAATAAATAATACAATAAACGATATAGATATTGATTCTTGAAACCGTTAGTGGTTAAAATAACCACCTCTATGTTATGCTCACACTACATGTCAACCTGATACGCTAGGATGCTAGTACTTGCTTCACGATTAACACCACAAACAAACTAGGGTTTGGTGTTCTTGATTAAACACGATCAAGCAAAACCCCAAGGGATAAATAGAAGAAAGGATCAGTTTTATATGCCTTTGGATTTCTAGCATGCTATTTGCATGCATACATATTGCATGTTTATGTAATGCATGTATACGCATAGCGTGAATATGGTTTTGCAACAGGTGTCTTAGGCATATGTAATGTACTGTATGACATTAGGGATAGATTGTTATGTGTCGTCTTTTTTAGGTTTGTGATTTTGTGAGGACGATTAACAAGAATGAGGAGGGCATGGGTTGCTTTTATAGCAACTAAACTTGTCCTCCAAGTTTAGCTAATTACCTCCTCAATTTCTAAACATCGACAAACACACCCCCTCCTAGATCCTTATATAGGCCATGTTGGTGATTTTAGTGTCATCAAGCCATTTGTCGTAATGGTGATTTACTGGAGACCAATGAGGTTTCATGTTCGGCTCGGTAACAAGTTAGGGGAGTGCGAAGTACACGCTTGTTAAGCAAACATGTAATCTATCAAGACAGGAGGTTGTTACACCGTAACCAAAATAATGGTTACACTGTAACCAAAATGGTTATGCAGTGACAAGTAAGATATGAAGTTGGTTACGCTGTAACCAAAATGGTTACGCCGTAACAAGTATGACATGAAGTTGGTTACGCTGTAACCAAAATGGTTACGCTGTAACCAAAATGGTTACGCCGTAACAAGTGTGTCAGAAGGTTGGTTAAATTCGGTTTTAACCAACTTTAACTTCCTGTAACCGTCCTATTTTCCTGTATATGATACATAGGAACATACTTGGTCTAAACACACAAAAAACATACGAATTTTCCATACAAATTCTTCATTGTTCTTGATTTTCGCTTCTTGTGCCTAGAACATAAATTGTATACTCTTTATATTATCCCGATAGAGATTTCGTGCAACCCAGGCATCTTGATAGGGTCGAAATACTTTATACGAAAAGTGGAATAACATTACACGATATAAAGAGTTGTCCAGGATAATCACACATACCCTAATTCTCTAACAAACGTATAAAGTATTTGTTGTGATCATGCCTGGAAATACGGTGAAGGATATGACGATGAACTTTGGGAAATTGGACAAGTTTGAGGGGCATGACTTTAGGCGATGGCAAAAGAAGATGCATTTCTTTTTGACGACGTTAAAGGTGGTTTATGTATTGACAACACTGATGCTGGAATTGGTGGAAGATGCAACAGTGGAAGCGATAAGGATAAGGGCTAAGTGGGATAATGATGACTACATATATAGGGGTCACATCTTAAATGGTATGTCGGATTCTCTTTTTTATGTTTATACGAATGTTGAATCGGCTAAGGAGTTGTGGGATTCATTTGAATCCAAGTACATGTCAGAGGATTCTTCTAGTAAGAAATTCCTTGTAAGTAATTTTAATAATTACAAAATGGTCGATTCTAGACCGGTCATGGAACAGTACAATGAACTCCTTAGGATCCTTAGACAATACACACAACATGGCTTGAAAATGGATGAATCCATTTTTGTTTCGAGTATAATTGATAAGTTGCCTCTTTCTTGGAAGGTTTTTAAACATACTTTGAAACATGGTAAAGATGATTTGTCTTTGGTCCAACTTGGTAGTCAATTGCGCATAGAGGAATCTCTAAGGGTGCAGGACAGTGACAAGGGTAAGGGTAAAGAAGTTGGTGGACCCTTTGTTAACATGACAGAAAAGGGTAAGAACAAACACAACAAACAAAACAAAGGTAAAAAGCAATCCAATGAGAACAACAGTGGTTCTAGTTCCAACGAGAAACCAAATTTGGAATGTTGGAATGTGGCAAGATAGGTCACTTTAAGAGGGATTGCTAAAGTGGTAAAAAGAACAACGCAAATGCTGGTGATTCGGGAAAGGGGTCTAAGGAACATTCCCAAGACCAAGGTTAGAATTTAGTGCCTGTTTAGAATAGTTTTGTTAAATCATCTGTTTCACTAATTTCTGAGGCATTTTATGTGCAGGTTGATGCAATTGCGTGGTGGATAGATTCTCGTGCTACAACTTATGTTTGTAAAGATCGTTGTTGGTTTAATACATTCGAACTAGTGGAAGACGGATCTGTACTTTACATAGGTGATGAACATTTTGCTCCTGTTCATGGCAAATGAAGCGTAGCATTAGAATTTAGTTCTGGAAAAACTGTTACTTTGTTTAATGTGTTGTATGTACCTAAACTTCGTAAGAACTTAGTTTCTGGTCCTGTGTTGAATAAGTGTGGATACAAGCAGATTTATGAATCCGATAAGTATATCTTATCGAAGTGTGGTGTATTTGTAGGATTTGGTTATTATAATAATGGTATGTTTATGTTGAACTTGAATAAAGTTCCAGATGATTAAGATTATGTATATATGTCTTCTTCCTCTACTGTTGTTAATTCCTCATTATGGCATGCTCGTTTATGACATGTGAACTATAAAAGAATGCTTGAAATATCTAAAGATGATCTAATTCCTGCTATTGATGAAAATCCAGAAAAATAAACTACTTGTATGTTAATGAAAATTACTAGGAAACCATTTCAAAGTATAACAAGGAAAACTGTCATACTTGAATTAATACATAGTGATTTGTGTGATTTTCATGCTACACCATCTTTGGGAAATAAAAAGAATGTCATAACTTTTATAGATGATGCATCTAGGTTTTGCTATGTTTACTTGCTACATGCTAAGGATGAAGCCCTTGCTAAGGAGTCATTTTTAGTTGCTATAAAAGCAACTCATGCCCTCCTCATTCTTGTTAATCGTCCTCACAAAATCACAAACCTAAAAAAAGAGGACACACAACAATCTATCCCTAATGTGATACAGTATATTACATATGCCTAAGACACCTGTTACAAAACCATATTCATGCTATATGTATACATGCATTACGTAAACATGCAATATGTATGCATGCAAATAGCATGCTAGAAATCCAAAGGCATATAAAACTGATCCTTTCCTCTATTTATATAGACGATTGACTATTTATCCCTTGGGGTTTTGCTTGATCGTGTTTAATCAAGAACACCAAACCCTAGTTTGTTTGTGGTGTTAATCGTGAAGCAAGTACTAGCATCCTAGCGTATCCGGTTGACATGTAGTGTGAGCATAACATAGAGGTGGTTATTTTAACCACTAACGGTTTCAAGAATCAATATCTATATCGTTTATTGTATTATTTATTCAATAAACAAAGGTTAGTAATTTATGTGTTGTTAATTCATAATATTAAACTAGATCCAATCCGTTGCGTACTCGTAGTTAATTGGTTAACTAGTTTGTAAAATTCTAACAGTGGCATCACGAGCCAACTCGTTTGATGTTATGGATTACAAACCATAAAAACACTTAATTTATTTATTGTTTTATTAAAAAAGTATGACAACAACCATGCATTCTTGTCATAAATAATAAATAAAACTAGATCTTAATTATCTTACGGGTTAATAAAGCATAAAAAGGGTAGATCTAATTAAAACTGTTAATTAAATAAGGATTTTATTTTATTTTCTTATTATTTATTATCCGGCCTTAAGACTCACGCAATCATATTATAAGATGTATGTGGCTCACTAGGCACCAGCTCAAAAACCTAGTAGGAGTCTTTTGATTATCTTTTTGGGGAAGACTCTTTTGAGAACTCAAAGCATCATGTGATTTACTGCTTTCTATATAGAGTCTGTCTTCACCTTTATCCCTTTTTCTATCTGTTTTATTTGCTTATGTGTTATATTACTTGTGAGGTGCTTTACATACGCAAACGATTTTTGATAATACTATAAAACGGACTAATACTTATATTAAAACTTGTTTTAATTAAATTAAGATTCTTGCGAGTTTATGTGCCAATCGGGTGTGGTTATCTATAATGTTACTTAGAAATGTAACTTCCCACGACAAACTTACTCGAATCTTGATTTAATGTGTTTGTTACATACATTTAATTTCTTGTGACCAGTTATGTGTTATTTGTAAATTTGTTTTTTGACAAATAAAACAAACATTAAACTATGAAACTTGTTTTATCATAAGTTGATTGTTATTGGGAAGTCTTATTGTCACTCAAGTTGGGCTTACATACCGTATTGATGGCTTATAAAAAATCTTCTCAACGACACACGATTCCACCACATATACCCGACACCACACGTCTAACCATTACACTACACCTCCACGAACAGATCTACATCACCGTCAACACCACCACCGCCTTGATTTTTTAAGTTTCCCGATTGTTGCTTTAGGTTCAAGTTGATGATATGTGATCATGTGTTCAAACTCATGGCTAATGGTTATGTACTTATGTGTGTTTATTAATGGTATGGTTTAGGTGTTTTAGTATGATGTTTCAGAGTGTGTTCATGGAGGTTTCGTGGTACGTGTGTGTTGTTTATGGTGTGATGACAAATAAACAAATAGAGTAGTAAATTATTTCCTAATAACCTATGAACCTGAACATTTGTGCTAATCGATCATTTTACCATTATGAGGGATGTAAAGTGCCATAGGTTTGCTAATAGTATCTTTAAATATTTTATTTTAAAAATCAATAAATTACACTAAGTTTCATTACATTTTATTTTCTTTTACTCCTTAAGTGCTACTCGATAACACAACCTCTTATAATTCTTTTTCATTTTCTTTCTTTATCTTCATTATCTATAACTCGAGAACACAGTAAACGATATTATGATACATGACATAATTGGTAAAATTATTGATGAATGAAAAGCACGTTTCCTATTTTCTTTCTATCATGTATCAGTTCAAACATATAAGGCAAGAAGCCCAAGATTGCTACATGAGAGCGAAGAGTGGAGAATGGGTTCAAAAGACGTATGCAATCATGATGGAGCCGTTGCGGGTAAGTAGATTATATTTTCTATTGTGTGTTTATTATTATTGTCTTTGTCTTCTTTAAATATTAGTTATCACTTATAATCCATAAAGTAGTTTAAATTGGACAAAACTGGAAAATGTTAGAGCCTGATTTTTGCAAAAACTCAACAAGTGCTTTGTTATACTCTCTAAACTAGATAGGTTTATCATGCTGATTAATTATTTATGTTTAAGTTTCAATTTCTCATTTCTATTTTTTGCCCCACTCTTAATAAATAAAACTGATATATCATGACGCTTAACTATCTATGGGTTTTATAATGTTTTAGATTGAAGAGCCATTTGGCGAGTCAGAAAACCTTGCCAGGTCTATGTCTATCAAAGACGTAAAATGTATTGGAGGTATGTTTAAAGACACGTATAAGGCAATCAAGACAGGAAAGATGGATGTTATCTTTGAGAACCTTGTTACTAAAGACCTACTCAAAGAGATAGAAAGAAGAGAACGAGATGCAATTGCAATGTCGTCTAGTATGGAAGGTTGTCACTAACAACTCTTCTTCATTTTGTGACAAATTTTCATGTTAAAATATAACGTACCTCCAATACGTTTGACGTCTTTGATAGACATAGACCTGGAAAGGTTTTCCGACTCGCCAAATGGCTCTTCAATCTAAAACATTATAAAACCCATAAATAATTAATCGCCGTGATATATCAGTTTTATTTATTAAGAGCGGGGTAAAAAATGGAAATGAAAACTTGAAGGTTGAAACTTAAACATAAATAATTAATCAGCATGATAAATCTATCTACTTTTAAAGAGTATAACAAAGCACTTATTGAGTTTTTACAAAAATCAAGCTCTACTATTTTCCAGTTTGGTCAAATTTAAACTACTTTATGGATTATAAGTGATAACTAATATTTAAAGAATACAAAGACACTAATAATTAACACACAATACAAATTACAATCTACTTACCCACAATGGCTCCTTCATCATTGCATACGCCTTTTGAACCCATTCTCCATTCTTCTCTCATGTAGCAATCTTGGGCTTCTTGCCTTATATGTTTGAACTGATACTTGATAGAAAGAAAATAGGAAACATGTTTTTCATTCATCAATAATTTTACCAATTATGTCTTGCCGATAGTATCGAAAATGGGATGATTAGTGCCAAAATAGATGAACCACATGGATGATTTTTGCAGTTTACTCTTATTTACTTATAAAATGAAACAATAAAAGAAATATATAGAAACATATTTGTTTACCTTTTTTATAAAGAGATAAAAAAAGTGTGTAAACGTCTAACTCGTTCTTCCTCAAGCCTCTCGATTTCTTATATCTAGCGAAATTTTTATCAAACCCACTTTTCCGCTTACATCACCATCTGTAATCATATTTATATTGGTTATTCTTTTAAACAAAAGTATTTAAAGTTATTTAGCTTCTTTACAAAAAATTACGTACCATTAATTTTTCGCATCACCTCACTTGTACACACTTCAAGTAGTGAGGGATTTCACCCAATCCATAAATAGATAATGTCTTGAATACCTTCTAGGTTGGAACTATATTGAGTGTATCCATAACACATGCAAATTTCTAACCTTGATATATTTTGGAGGTAAAGCAATTAAAGTTAGCAGAAATCAAACAATATGAATATAGTTTGTTTCAACACATTAGACATACCATAATAATATGATATTCTATGAGTATTAGAATTGTGAGACTACATCAGAGTTCCTGATATAACTTAATTCTCTTTAGGTCAAATACTTACCAATAGGGTCGAGCCATATTGAATGCAAAGTATTATAAAACCAAGTGCATGCTATAACGTATATTTCTTTGAATAGTAAAATAACTCTATGTTCATGTGTTTCAAGAAAACAGAACATGTCAAGTATACGTTACACGAAACATACAAATTCAAGTTTAAAAGACAACGGTGTCAAGCATGGTACCCAATGTGTGAATGATGTTGGATGACATTAGGTTAGAAACATGTTCTTCAAGATGCTTCTTGGCATCTTCCCTTCCAACATTAGCAATTTGCTAGTTTCTCTGGAGACAGTTCGTCCTTTTCCTGAACAGCTTTGTTATATTTAATAGCTAGACCCAGCATCTCCTGCACAATAAGACGAACAACGTTCACCAACTATAACCAATAACAAGTTTTTGAACAAAATATCCTCAAAGGTACCATGGTATCCACAAATTTACAAGGATCATCACAACTTCACATTATGTCATCCAAGTGACTTTGTCCATGATATGTTCATTAGATTATATGAGAGGTGACAATTCAACTCATTGACATATGAATGAATCGATTTTGGCTATAGTTTATCTCTAAGGGGTCAAATGGATTACATAAAAGATCTTACCTAAAAAAGAAGCATCAGATAAGCGAAAGCAAGTATATCCAATGCATATACAACCTAATAGATGTTTTATTGAGAGAAAAAAAACATATTATTGGAACCTTATAGTTTTCATGTTAGTTTCCGGTGGGAATTCTAACCAAACCACCAAGTGAACCCTGTTTCACAAATTAACTATTCATATAATTTATTATTTAACAGAAAAGAGCAGGGTATTTAGTTGGTCAACCAATCGTGTTTAAGGTAAAAAATATATGTTTTCTATTAGAGCCCGTTTGGTTCAAAGTTTCTTCAGGATTGTTAAGGAATTAGAATTAGATTCAAAATCTAAAAACTGATGGAATTGGAATGTATTAATTTTCTTAAAATCCATGTACTAAAGAATTAAACATTCCTTATACAAAGTGATGGAATCTTAAAATCCATGTACTAAGGAATTAAACATTCCGTCGTACTTTATTTAAAAAAAAATTAATACTTTAAGATCAGAACGCAATGTAAAACTGGAAAACATGTCAAATCACAATGGAGTTGCGATCAGTTATAGTACTTGTTTTCCGTTTTACATGCGTTCTAATCTTATGTGTCCTTTTTCACCCATTATGCTTTCCAAAACTCTCTTAAATTGTTTTTTCTAGAAAAAGAACGATAATATAGGTGACGGCGTTGTGGATGTGGAACCAGATATAAAAAGTTAGGAGGAAGGGGGCGGTTTTTATAGGGGAGAGAGGATAAAATTAGGGCATCCGAATGACTAGTTGGCCCAGTAGACCAATACTTTAAACTTTTTGTCTGACTTTTATAAAAGGGTGTGGTTTCACATCTATACTTAATAATTCAAAATTTACCAACTAATTTTAGTAAAAACTAGTACTTACAATCGTGTGTGTTGGCGTATATGCGTGTCAATTCGTCGCATGTGTCAATTCGTACTGTAAATACAGTAATTTGGTAAATGGAAATCAAAGACAGTTACTAAAGAAGAAATAGATAATGGGTAAACAGGGGCGGAGACAAGGAGGGGCAGAAGGGGAGGTATTTGCCCTCCTAGCGAAAAAAATTGTAGCTTAAAACTTCTAAAATATCTGGCTTTTTTGTAATTTGCCCCCAAGAACCAATTTGTATTGTAGTTTCTAAAAATTATCAAAGTGTGCCACCTCGAGAAAAACTTTCTGGCTCTGCCCCTGCCTTGTGGGTAAATCAGTAGGTAATGTGTCACTGGTAGTATGGTACCTAAGAGTTCCTCAAAACTATATATATTGACATCTTTAAGATGTATTCTTCTAAACAAGGTACTATAGCTTTGGCACTATGGTTGGCCCTTATTTAGGGATATTCTACAAACACGATGATAAGAAGAACAAACTCAGAGACAGTAGTTTGTATGACTTGCCTAAGAAACCAGTTTGGGTGGCAAACAGTAACAATCCGATCCCAGATATATATGGCAAGCTCATGATAAATGTCCATGCGAAGCTCAGCATTTTATCTAGTCGAGGCACTATTTATGATCTATTTAGTCCTAGTCTGATAAGACGCAATGCAAGTGCTAAACTCTTGGATAATGGAAATTTGGTACTGCAAGAACTGTATTCAGACGGGTCTGTTAAGCAGGTTTTGTGGCAAAGTTTTGATTACCCAACAGACACGCTTCTACCTGGAATGAAACTGGGAATAAATCTTAAGACTGGGCATCGATCGTCACTCACTTCGTGGGAGAATAATAAGTTACCAGCCAGTGGATCTTTTACACAGGAGACCTGAATGGCACAGGTCAACTAGTCATTCTGAAGGGAGGAAATATTCACTGGTCAAGTGGACCTGGGCGAAATGGCGGATTCGGAAGCACAGACATGCAATCTTTTAGTATGGATGTCCGTGTATACTATACTAGTAACGAGACAGAGCATTCCTTCACATATTTAACAAAAACATATGATTCATTTCCAGCTCTGATTATGTCCGAAGCCGGTGGGCTTGATGGTTCAACTATTGAGTCGGACGTCTTTTGTTTGTTGAGGTACAATCTTGGTCGTTCTGAACGGTTGATAAGTTAAAATGCAGGGAAGGTTATCACTTTAGTTGGCGGAAAGATTATCACTTACCAAACGTATATGGTAGCGGCTTTAAATATACCCATCTGAATGAATATGATGAAAGTCATAACTTGACTTTATTTGATTGCAAGAGAATATGCTGGACCGATTGTTCTTGCACTGCTTATTCTTATGCAACCAAAAACAGGACAGGCTGCAGGACTTACGGTAAAATGATATTCAATCCATCAGAAGTCGACAGAGACACACAATATTACATTTTTGTTTATCGAGGTTAGCAAGTTTACTAGTCTTATACATGGATCCCATTTTTACTAAAATACAATAATTGAGAGTACCTGCAAACAAAAATTAGAGAATTTCCTGTATAATCACATAGACTACTAGTAAGGAAAAGTTATAGGCCAGAATTTGCTTTAAATGATCTGAAATTATTAATTAATAAATGCTTGCCTGTATTGAAGCGAAGTTAAATTTCTTCGTATGCAGAAAAGAAGAAGTGGTTTTGGTTGATCATTGGAGTTGGAGTTGGATCTTTAGCTCTACTTCTATCATGCTACGTCCTATACAAGAAACTTAATGTCAGAGGTATCAAATTTACTGGTTTACTTCATTAGCATATTTTCTGAATGGAAGAAGCCTCTTTGTGAAACATGATTTGTGCCATTCAAATAAATTTACAAGCGTACCCTTGCTATGAAACGGAATCTAAAATTAATTAATGCCACTCTTCTTGAGCGGGATAATCCGAAATTAGTCACCATCTGATTGATCCTTGTTTTTAAGGATTTTATGGAATGAGCTGGCATGCATTTCATGTGTGTAACAAAAAATCTAAGTAGAAACTTTTACTACAGGCATTCATGCTTTAAGGCATGGTTGTCTTTCATCAGGTTTTGACAAATGTGTTTTCTTTCAATCTTGTTATGTTCGGGTGCCAGATTTTCAATATGAAGATGTGACTACAATCACAGAATGAATGGACACATATAAATGTCCTAAAACTCATCTTACTCGATTCAAACTAATATCGAATTTAACGGACTTATAATTAACATCAAAACAGACACAGAATAAACAAAATTATTTACCAGTCACAAACCTTCACTAATCTGAAATAAGTTTTATGTATAGTAGTTAATTATGAAGTCTTTAAATGAAATTCATAAATGCCTTACATCGTAGTTTAGATAAGATAACTAAGTTCTAGTTATCGTTTATGCTTTCCATCATAAGAGAAACGTGATCAATATATTGATGTAAAATATAGGGAACCTAAACAAAGATAGTGTATGAAATCCTGCTTCAGGATGCTGAAATTTTAACTAGAATGCCTCTGCTACAAGAAGTTTAATCTAAAAGCCGACCTTCACCTGTTTACTCTATTAACGAATTAGGGAAAGCCAACAAAATCAAGAAGCTTCTTTTGCATAAGCTGAGACGCTTATACAATAGTGAAGGAACACATGGGGATAATAATAATGAGCTGCATTACTTCACCTTTAAAAGCATCGTGTCTGCAACAAACAATTTCTCAAGCACTAATAAGCTAGGAGAGGGGGGATTTGGAGCAGTGTACAAGGTAAACTTCTAAAGATACTCTAAGAATATCTTAAGTAAACACTCATGAATGTGATGCAACTTTTCAGGGAAAATTACTTGATGGTCAAGAGATTGCAGTAAAGCGACTATCAAAAGGCTCGGGTCAAGGAGTCACCGAGTTTAAGAATGAAACCGAACTCATTGCTAAACTTCAACACACTAGTCTTGTGAGGCTTTTAGGGTGTTGTATTGAGAAGCAAGAGAAAATCCTTGTATATGAGTACATGCCTAATAATAGCTTAGATTTCTTTCTATTTGGTGAGATTCAGTACTGCAGGGTATATTGTATATGAACTTGGTTTGTTATTTGGTAGCTGATATTCGTTTCTTAACAGATCCTAGTAAGAAAGGATTACTTGGATGGACGGATCGTTTTGTAATCATAGAAGGTATTGCCCAAGGACTTCTATATCTTCATAAGTTTTCAGGGCTGATGGTAATCCATAGAGATTTGAAAGCCAGTAACATCTTGCTGGACAGCTACCTGAACCCCAAAAATTCAGATTTTGGCATGGCTAAGTTATTTGATAGAAATGAGTGTCAAGCAAATACAAGTAGAGTTGTTGGAACACGGTGAGTACATGATTTATATTCATTTTATCTAGAAAAGATGGCAACAAAAACTCCAAAACGCTAAAAAAAATTTGTTATATTTATCATCTTATGGGTGCGGTGTGTTTTTTGCAGGCACTGATCCATGGTTTAAACAGGCATTATTACTCAATAGCCATCAATTACAGAAAGAATGAGCTTGAGGAGAAGATGCTATTGAACCTTCACAAGAAGAAGTGGACTGATGGACTGACCCTTGAACGATTTGATACTCATTCCAAAACCAATGAGGTGACTGTCCAGGTAAGAATCTATCGATTTTCTGCAGAATCTAAATGATACTTTCGTATCGTGGGGGATATATAGCCATATGGGCGAGTTAGATAATAGGTCAAAATGCTTGAGTTGGGTATTGGTTGACCAACAAAATACCCTGCTCTTTTCTATTAAATACTAAATTCTATGAATGGTTAAATTGTGAAACAGGGTTCACTTGGTGGTTTGGTTAGAATTCCCACCGGAAACTAACATGGAAACTATAAGTTTCCAATAATATGTTTGTTTTTCTCAATAAAACGATCTATTAGGTTGTATATGCGTTGGATATACTTGCTGTCGCTTATCTGATGTAATCTATTCATTTATATGTCAATGAGTTGAATTGTCACCTCTCATAGTCTCATATAATCTAATGAACATATCATGGACAAAGTCACTTGGATGACATAATGTGAAGTTGTGATGATCCTTGTAAATTTGTGGATACCATGGTACCTTTGAGGATATTTTGTTCAAAAACCTGTTATTGGTTTTAGTTGGTGAACGTTGTTCGTCTTATTGTGCAGGAGATGCTGGGTCTAGCAATTAAATATAACAAAGCTGTTCAGGAAGAGGACGAACTGTCTCCAGAGAAACTAGCAATTGCTAATGTTGGAAGGGAAGATGCCAAGAAGCATCTTGAAGAACACGTCTCTAACCTAATGTCATCCAACATCATCCAGACATTGGGTACCATGCTTGACACCGTTGTCTTTTAAACTTGAAATTGTATGTTTCATTCATTGTGTACCTTGAAACTATCTTGCAAGTGGTTTAGAAAGCAAAAGTTCTTTGTTTATGACATTGATACTTAATTTTAAAATTTATATATTTTTAGTCTTGATATTGTTCTTAGCAGCTTAACTTATATTTTCAGTGTTCCTTTTGACATGCCAGACATATTTTTGGTAATACCATAAGGTCGGAAAGTGAGTGGGTCAGGAAATTTGGGTTACAAGTCGAAATGGGTTCAGTTTAGAAGTCTCTGGTCGATTTGTATGATTTTTGACAATAGCGACAACTGCAGAAGAAAAAACTAGTTACGAAATGATAAATCGAGTATTATTACTTAGAGATGAAGGATTTATAAGGTTTTAGAATGTTGAATGTTGGGTCTTAGTATGTGGGTGGGGGGCAATTTAAGTTTTTGGAGGAGGGCACTTTCGAAAAAAGCTCAAAATTAAAAAAAAAATTACACTAAAATCTCGTCTTGTTCGGCTAGCCATGGAGGGCACCGCCCCCCAATACCATAAACATGCATCCGCCTCTGGGTGTAAGGCGTAAGAGTTGGATATCACCTTGTTTTAATGGTTGTAAAATCAAGTTTTAAGCGACTCTTTAAGAACACTTGCACAATAACTGATGACATTACACACTTTCTTGCTGTCTTCTATCTTGCCACTAAAATTGAAATTGATTGACCATTCACGGACCCATTTCCCAAATTATCATCTCTTGCTGCCTCTGCTTCATGTCTTACAATGAAGAACGCTGGTCGTTTAGGCTCAGGTAGATGCATATTTTCATTTGTAAGCATATTAATAACTTCTGACATGGTTGGTCTGTCCGTTGCATGGTCTTGAACGCACAAGAGACCCACATGAATGCATGTCATTACTTGTATATGAGAGCATGAATTTTCCAGTATCGAATCCATGAACTCTAAACCTCTACCTTTCTTCCACAGTTCCCATGCCTGAATCAGATTCAGTATATCATTCAAGATATAGTACTAGTTAATATTACGTCTAACAAAATTAACTAATGGTATAAGTTTTATGACACATATAAATGAAATGACCCCTGGATAGGAATTGCACTTACAAGCCCCTGAAGGTTGAGCGGGTGTTCCACATCATAGCTCCCATGATTCATCTTGCTGCTTA
>BQNB010129629.1:0-19083 GCA_026074375.1 Tanacetum coccineum
AAGTAAAGACAATGAAGATCCAAGCTGGAATACAAGTTTCAAGACTAGGAGAACTTAAAAGACAACTTTAGCTTTGGAAGACTTTATTCAATTGTATTTGTACTTGTTAGGAACATTGTAAGTAATTCCGTATGTGTCCACATATTGGGGGGAGATTGTTAGCCTTAAAATATGGTGACATGTCCGGAATTACATTAGTTCATTTATAGCGTGACACGTAGGGACTAATAATGACTAGTTACAATAGTTAAGTGTCACTAGGACTATAAATACCCCATCCATACTTCCATGGAGGGGTGAAGCTCACTTTTGTAAAAGTGTAAGTGTGTGTGTTTTCTCTCTACCACATACACATCTTCCCATCTCTTTAACCTTTATCCTCTAATAATATGGCTACACATTTATTTCATTATACCCAACCTCCAGATCTGTTTTAATCCCTGATTTTGTATGTCATTTATAACCTACAACAAGGACTACCGAAAATTTACAAGCTAACCGTTACCCGTTACCTAGTATAGACGATCTTTTCGATCAACTGCGAGGATGTAGCGTCTACTCGAAAATCGACCTAAGGACTAGCTACCATCAACTGAAAGTTCATGAGAAGGACAACTCGACACACGACCTAAAGATTTGGGAACACTACCGATATGACATAAGTATGAACTCGAACCCGATAATCACCGGAATCCGTTAAAAAGACCTAGAAACGCGATCGTGTCTTACCATTCAGCAGAACTTTAAGACCTCACTGGAACTACCTTATCTCATTCTTAAAATTTTTACTCTTGCCGTTACAAAACCTTGCGATCATGAACTGTTTGTGGAGCTAACCGACTTGTGCGCTTTTGAGCTAATGGATTTGATTTATCCTCGAACTAACGACTAAGTATGATATTTCGTCACGTATCACATGAGCTCTTCCGTGAGCTCCTCCCATTTGTTGACCTTTATTTTGGGGATATTGCTTCTTGAAATGCCCACTCTCTGCATTTCGTCACTGTTTGTTATAGTTATTGTTGCTGTGTATTCTTATACTTTGATTCACGACTCCATATGTTTGTGCTATGATTTTCAAATTTATTAAAATGAATAAATATTTTAATAAAGATTTTTGACGATTTCAGATATATAAATTGTTCTTGTTGAGAGGTTGTGAGATTTGTGAGTTGCAACAAGGATGGCAATGAGGTTAGGCTTGAATTACAGTGAATCTGGTTGATTAGTTTTGGCATAAAAGAATTTTGGATAGTTTGAAAAAAAAAATATGGCGGCGTTATGGTCAAGTTTATGGTCAAGTCCACGGGAGATTTAGAAAAATATAGTTGCTGGTTTGAATTTTAAATAAGGGTAAACGGACGTTCAAAAATGTTTGAAAGGTTTAGTAAATGTCGAAAGTCTTTGAAAATATTCGTGGAGCTTCTTAATATTAAAACGAAGGTTTAGGAATTTTCAAAAAAAGGGATAAGGTGTTGCCGTTGGTCATTTCTAAATATAGCAAATTTTTTATGTATATATTTAGCGAGCTAAGGATTCTGGTTAGACGCTAGGGTTTCAATAGTTTGTTTTTGGAAATTTGGAAACGATTAAATTAGGGGATACTATTAACGCCCAGAAACTAAAAGCTTTCCCAAAATGGAAACTTTCTATAAATAGTAACTTTTCGTAAGAACAACGTAACATCTCCATAAACTTAACGAGTTCGTAAAGACACATTTTTGTTTACTAAACTAAAGCACAAACATATATGGTTGTCTATTTCCTTATTTAACGTTGTGTGCAACGTTCCGTTATTATCATTATTTTTTGTTCTACGACGCATCTATTTATTAATTTGCTGTTAGAGCCGTTCGGTTTAATTCGCATCGTCTGCTCATGGTGTGTTGAGCCATGATTCATCCTCGTACTTCCTAAGTAAGTTGAATACTTACATTCATTAGCCTCGCCCGAAATTAAACGTCGAACCTTACAGATATCAGAAACCCGACTCCGCCTCTAAACATTTGAAACCCTTATACAGACATACCCATGTGCCTACACTTTCTCTTTGACATTTTCACCATTAAGGGACTTTCTTTATAACGCGTTATATCAATTATAAAAACTTGTAGTGATATTTTTCTAAAATACCTATTTTGATGGGTTAAATATCCTGGTCAAACCTAGCCAAAATTTATGCATATTAAGAAGTGTCGAAAAATCAAATTTTGCTGAATAAATTTATCAACGGCATGTCTAAACTGGTTATTAAATCTTAAATCTTTTCTTGGTCGCATAATCGGGTAACAAAAATTGAATCCCGGGACGGGGATTCCTTTTAAGGGGTAGGTAATGTCACACCCGGAAATTTTCAAAAATTTTAAATTACTATCTTACCCTTTGACTTTTTGGTTTCGACTTGACTTTTTGACTTTTGACCTTTTACGGTCACATAAAAAAAACGATTATCACGTAGCCGGTAATCTTTTGAAACCGTATTTAAATAATAAATCATAATTTCTATTATTATCGCTCATTTGCAAATTTATTTTTCATACTTATTTGACTTGAAAACGAGAAGATATATGTTATTCCTAAATTGACTTATCAAAAACGACCCGCTAAATTACGTTTTCACGACTCGGACTCTAAAGCAATTTGATGTAAAACGACATTCCGGACAACTTTTTAATTTTTCCCGAGACACGAAACCAAGCAGAAAATGACTGAAATAGCCTCGCAAAATTTTGAAAACAACGCGTACCAACAAAGAAAATAATTAAATTTATATTTAATTACCACGTTTTATTAAATAAAAATATTTAATAAATCATTTAATATTTTATTCAAAAACGTTTATTTAAAAAACACGAATGTTCAAAATAAAGTTTTATTTTTACGGGCAACGCTTACCCGTGATACCCAAAATGAATAATAAACATTAAATAAATTTTATAAAAACATTTATAAAATATAGTCAAGTAAATACTCATTTTAATGGGAGAAACTATTTTAAACGCAACGGTGAAATTTTAGTGTTTTAATTCAACCGTTAACTAGCCTAAACGAGCCCCGAACCAATGTTTTACAAAAATATCACTTTTGGTCCCTCTAGTAATAATTTACAGCAGCACCCCTCAAGTATTGTGCAATGTACACTTTGTTTTAATACTTCCTAGTATATAAACAAACCCTAATAGGGTTTCTCTCATTTTAAACTAGCACTACACACACTTCTCCTCTCATTATTTTTCCGGCGCCGCACCACCATCTCCGGCGAGAACTCCGGCCAACAGCCGCCGCTCCTCTCCATCGTCTCCTCACCCCCGTAACCACAACAACATCATCACCCTCACGACCGTGACCACCTCGTCACCCCCATCTCCACCACACCATCACCACATCACTCTCGTCACCCTCACCACTGTCACCTCACCACCTCACCACAGCAACAAACACCACCAAGGGTGCGTTGGGTCTGACAGAAACCGACCACCAATAGGGTGTGTTGGTTTTGTGGTTATCACCACAGAGGGTGCGTTAGTTTTGTGAATATAAGCAATAGGGTGCGTTTAGTTTTGATAAGCAACCACTAGGGTGTGTTTGGTGTTTCTTAGCACTTCAAGGGTGCGTATGGTTTTACCAGTCACGGCACCAGGGTGCGTTTGGTCTTGGAAATGAACAGTTGGGGTGCATTTGGTTTAAAGCAGCTATAGGGTGTGTTTGGGTTAGTAGTTTCACCAGCAAGGGTGCGTTGGGTTTAGGGTAGCACCACGAGTGCATTTGGTTTTCTCATCCATATCCACCTCATCACCACGGCCTCCACAGCCGTCGTAACTCAGCCGCGTACCACCACCACTTTACCCTCTTTAACTCAAGTTTGGTTAGTTATATATATTTTGTAAAAACTAATAATAAGTTATGTGGTTATGTTTGTGTTTCACTTGTTTCGTTTTGATTGATTTAGTATGGTTTTGTTCTCTTATTTCGGAAGATATACACGCTCATAAGAGGTGTTTGTTTCTGGCTTTAAACTGCCCCTAAAGGGTTGTTTGGTTGCTGAGTTAATAGCCCAAAGGGGGCGTTTGGATTTGGGTTTAACAGCCAACAGGGGTGTTTGGTTTGTAGTTTAACAGCCCCTTAAGGGTGTGTTTGGTTTTACTATATATTGTTATTTATTTTGTCTAGTTAGATGTATATTGAAACGCGCGTATTTTTGCAACATGGAATGATTAAAAGAGGAAAACATTGAGTTTTGTGAAAATGGGAAACGTCGTATAAATGACTAGGTCACGCCGAAATTTATAAAAAATTATATACTTAGTATTTTTCGTTTAACACTTCTATTATTTTAGAAACTTGATTAAATGACAAAGTTATATAACTATAAGATTATTTATTTGTAATAATACAATAAATCGGTAAATAAACGAAAACTATACTTTTATAAACAAGACAACTAGTTTAGTTAAAACGCGTAACGAAATACTAAATTAGAAAATATTATCTTATAATTCCCGACTATAACTTTTGTAAAGTCTTTAAAAACGTCATTTATCTAATTCGTAACTTTAAAACGTGTGTTTACTTTTATGCAAGAACGTTTTATTAATTTAGTAAAGTGAATTTCGAAAACGTGTCGAATTATATTGTTACGATTATTTTTCTTACGTTTCTTAAATAATACGTGTAAAGTATTATATGTTGCGACTTATCCTTTTGTTTGTTTGTCTTTATTATATGATTCGCCACATGAATTATATAATTGTTTCTTTTTCATATGTAATATATACGGAATATATTACATACTTTGTGTAAAATAAAAAAAATACATTACTTTGCGTATTCTTTTCGGTGTATTTTATTTAACCAACCACCAAACTCATCCAACTTGTAATCCAAATCCTTTATCAACGTGTCGCGTTGACGTACTCATCCATCGGGAAACCCCAATTCATCATCCTAAACTGGTGGGATATAACCGTTAAGTTAAGCTGCAACTTCTTGGTCGAGCCGTTCCATTCTCCGTTTGTGTTGTGCTTATTATTCGCATTTCTGCTAGTTGCTCTGCAACATCAAGGTGAGTTCATAGCCTCACATTTCTACTGTTTTGTATACGTTTTATATCTTTGGGGTGAGAAACATGCTTGTTTACAAACTCGTTTACTTCAACGAATTTCAAACTCGTATACGTTGATTACAAACTTGTTACATGATTTATACCACACTCGTTTTTACTTATGGATATAAGTACTTTAAGCTTTTACGAAAACGTTGGTTGTTTTTACTGGACACAAGTGCTTGCGTGAGATATCCCTGTTTACGTGTTGCCTAAGTAGCCGTTAAACCACACTATCTTTGGGTAGAGGCACCCACATTATCTTTGGGTAGAGGCACCCACACGACAACAATTTGCAATAACTTGAACTATGGTTAAGGTTTCGATATCATAAGCTTAGTGCAACAGTAAATACCTCTTTTATGTGAAGTTGTATTCGTTATAACTGTCACATACGTTTTATATCTTGTGGTCCACACTATTTTGGTTGAACGTTTCTATTACTAAATACTTTTCATGATACTGCGAGTAAGGCAGTATTCACTAAACGTTTTTGATCCTCATAAATGTTTTACTTAAACCTATGAATTCACCAACTTTATGTTGACCGTTTTTAGCATGTTTTTCTCAGGTGATTAGCTTTGGACTTCTTGACGTGCTATGTGGAGTCTACGTGCAATATGATACCATTATCAAGATTTTATTCCTCATTCATACTCGTTGACTTTTCAAAACTTAATTATGTTTTCGCTACATTTTACTTACGCTTCCGCAAATATTTAATTTCTTTTGAATCTTGTAAAACTTATCTATTTTTAAATAATGCAACGAGTTATGATTTTCAAAACGTCCATTAGTGGTCGTTCCCTTTGACTTGTGTTCAAAATATGATGACGTCACGCCCCCAGTCACGTATTCCGTCCAGGCCCCGTTTGGGGGTGTGACATTTAATTTCTTGTCAAGTAGCTTTCTTTTAGTCTATCTCTTCTTTGTTCCTTTTGTTTGTAACCAAATCTACTCTTCGTTGACCATCATGGGAGACAAAAATTCAAACTGACCCCGTACCTTAGGAGATTACTCCCGACCTAGCCACGAGGGCTACCGAAATGCCATTAAGCTTCCCGAAGGAGCCAAGGTGTCCCCTGCGATCCGACATCATCCGGTTGGTGCAAAACGGATGTGCATTCCACGGAATTATGTCTGAAGACCCGATCCAACATATTAAGGACTCTCTTATGATTGTGGATTCCATTGACGTTAATGGTGCTACAAGAAATACCACTCATTTACATCTATTCTGCTTTTCTCTTCATGACCGAGCCATCAATTGGCTTGATCGTCTGCCAGGGGGATCCATCTCAACTTGGGATGATCTCACCACTCGTTTCCTCGCACAGTTTTTCCCACCAGGACGAATTGCTAAACTTTGAAAAGATATCTTGATGTTCCAAAAACATCAAGGTGAATCTCTTTGTGATGCATGAACTCGTTTCAAGGACTTACTCCAAAAAGTCCCTCGTCATGGTATTAATCTATGGCTTCACGTTCAAATCTTTTATGATCATGTCGACTACACCACCCAGATGGCCATTGACTATGCAGCAGGCGGGAGACTTAGAAAATTAAGGCCGGAAGAAGCATGGAAAACCATCAAGGATTTAGCCCAATACGAAGAAGAAGAGTGGAACGAACCAGAAAGTCCCGACTACATAGATGCCATTTTGGAACAGGAGTTAAAAAGTATGGAGTGTCAAGTAGAATCTTTAATGAGGAATGAAGTGCTATTGGAGTATGAGGTAGGATTCACGTTTCCCAAAAGGCCTTATCAGGAGGAATTAGAGGGACGAATACTGAGTTGAATTGATCAACATGATGATCAAGTTAGGAAATTGGAGGAAGATATAAGAAAAACAAAAGACATATTTATGTGTCTTGCGGATAGTTTAATAGCAACCTTGAAGGTAAAAATAGAGGCACAAAGAGTTCATCCCACAAAAATAGAAAAGATCACTAGATTTCCTACTCACACCCCTACCGTAACCCCTGAAACACTCAAGCCTACCATGGTGCATAGGGTCTCGATGATTTCTAAGATTGAACCCACTATCTATAGAACCCCTCACCAACACCTAAATTCCAACCTCAAAATGCCAATACTTCATTCATTTAAGGAAAATAAGCTTGAGTACGAAGATGAGGATGAAGTCGAGATAAAGATGATGGGAACCGGAATGGATAAAGATTCGTTGGAGCATAATCTTTATAAGAATGACATAACCTCAAGTATTTGTCATAACTTTTCTCTAACTTCAAATCCACCCATCAAACCAAAGGATTCGAGTAGTTTTAGGACGAAGGTAGTAGAACCCTTGAGCATTCACACACTACCTTCAACCCTTGTGGCATACTTCCATCAAAATGGTGTGTATTGCTACTATCACCCACACTTAACCTCAAGTGTAGGGGAGACCCACCTTATACACGTCAAATAAGCGTAGAGTCAGGCTCGTGACTCGAACAAAAACAAGCGCTTGTTGGGAGGCAACCCAATCTTTTATTTATTGCATATTAGGTGTGTCTTGTGTGTTTTGTGTGTCTTGTGTATCTTGTGTGTTTGTTTTGAGTCATATGATTGTATTGTCAAATCTAAAGTTTTATGCAATATTTGGTACAGGAAATAACTTAGAAGATTGCGTACAGGAAATTATTCATCAAAAACAAAAAGTGAATTTTCACAGAGTGTGAAGACGGCGTCACAGATTGTACGCGACGCTGTCAGCTCGACCTCTATGACGACGTCAGGATATTCCTGACGGCGTCATGAGGCCATCTACTAGAAAATTTGAAAATTTTAAGTATTTTTGAAAATATAACTTGTGTAACATCTAAAATATGTAATTCTTTTATAAATCTGCAAAAACCTATGATTATGACATTACTCTCATCCTATCTTTATTGCTTTCATAGAGTCTAAACTTAGTTAATAAGGTTGTATTTATCATTCACCCGTGGATTTTACGCTTGGTGTAGTTGTCTTTATCTTTAATTGTAGGTTATATTTGATTAGACGATTCTTGGAGAACAATTTAACCAGTTATCACATGTTTCTTCTCCATTATTGAGCAAACCAAGGGAGTACTAGTTTCTTTTACTTGCTTTCTTTTCCTTTTAATTTGTTTTTACGGGTACTTCTGTAGAACATTGGGGACAATGTTCAACTTAAGTGTAGGCGAAATAAGCCTTAGAAACTATTCTTTCATTTGCCATTTGCTTGTTCCTTAAAATGAGGGGTAATATATCAAAACATAGCATAAAAAGGTAATTTTGACCCAAATTTAAAAAAAATTATGACACATACCGACGAAAACCGAGTATTATTAGTGTCTCAATGTATATGACTAGCACAAAAAACCCCCTCAGAATTCCACCCAAAAAATGTTAGGTTCACCTTTAGATCTATAGGAATTCGGGTATCTAATATTGATACCCAAGATAGTTTATACCTTTAGCTTTCTCGAGTTAAGGAGTGAGCAATCATGTGTATCTATTCTGTCGTTACGGATGTGTATATGTGGTTTTGTCGCCTTTTCTGGAGCATTGAGATCGGTTTAAATTATATGAGTGTACCGGTAGTATATTAAATTCTAGAACTTGTTTTTGTGATGCATCCCGAGACCGCATAGTAAGTATTAGGATTTGCTTGATAAGAGGCACTAGGATTAACCCATGTTTTAAACCTGTAATTGTTATGATGGTCACACCGATCATATAACTATCTCACACCCTTGCCATGCACTTATTTTTAGTGCAGGATACCCCTAGTACAACCCTCCAAGCCTATCCTTTTTCACGGTTCTCGTAATTTTCTGGTTAAGCCAGACTATTAATGAAGAGCATTGTCACCTTTAAACCAATTGTTACACCCAAATCGCCTTAGCATACCTTGTATGTACTCACTTTTAGTACATTATTGTTTTAACCCAAGTTAATTATTTGAGTACACGGTTGCTAAGTCCTTATCCTTGTAAATACAGTTTTGGGACGATTGGGATTCATGGTAGTATTTATTTCGCAGAAGAATGGGGAAGAAAAGTTAAGTCAATACCCCCATATGTTTGTCAAATGATCTCCATGTTATGTTGATCCACCTCAATACGGGTCATTAGTTGGATTGTAAATATCGAGCATGTAAAAGCTCAAGTGTAGGGGTACGTGTTATAAACCTCATGTTATGATGTATTATGTTATTCAAAAAAAAGAGAAAAATAGAAAAGAAAAAGAAAAGAGATTGATGTAGAGCTGTGTAGAGTTTGTATATCTTAACAATAATAACTTTTGTAGAAAACTTTAAAAATGCCATTTATCTAATTCGAGACTTTAAAAACGTGTGTTTACTTTTATACAAGAACGTTTTATTAATTTAGTAAAGTGAATTTCCGAACACGTGTCGAATTATATTGCTACAATTATTTTCTCACATTTCATAAATAATACTTGTAAAGTATTATATGTTGTGACTTATTCATTGTTGTATTGTCTTTATTATTCTACTATTCCCACCGTATGAATTATAAAATTGTTTATTTTTCATGTGTAATATATACGGAATGTATTACACACTCTGCGTTTGCTTTCCGATTATTTTATTTAACCAACCACCAAACTATTACAACTTTAAATCTCAATCCTTTATTAACGTGTCGCGTGGACGTAACCATTCATCGGGAAACCCAAAGTCATCATCCTAGGCTAGTGGGTCTTAGCTGTTCAGTTAAGCTGCATCTTCTGGTCGAGCCGTTTCGTTTTCCGTTTGTGTTGTGCTTATTATGTGCATTTCTGCAAGTTGCTGTGGCAACATCAAGGTTGAGTCCATAGTCTCATCGCATTTCCAATCTTTCAATGTTTTATAAAACCCGCGAGGGAATACATGCTCGTTTTTACTAATGAACTTATTGTTTTCTACTACATAACTTACATTACTGTATTTTTACTAAAGATAGATTTGTTTACTACATGATTTGAGATCGGAATACTATATTTGAAACCATGAATTTTAGACATGAATGTTTTACTAACGTCACAAGAGTGTTTTCAAGTGTATGCTAATCCAGATTACTGCAAGGAAATTTGCTAAGTTACCTTCTCTGCCACTTAAGGTCCCCTGTTTAATCATGCAACCGTGCAGTTGCAGTGTCGGAGATGCGCGAGTGTTGTGATATATCAATCAAGGATTGATAATACCCCACCTTTCTTTGGGTCACAAGCTGACTTAAAATGGTGCATTGAACAGTAGGTATTACTTTTTCTTTCCTAGGATGTTATGGCAAGAACAACCTAACTTTATAAGGGCATTCCAATCATTTGATTGATGAGTACGTTTAAGGTTCGGTGTCATGACTTAGTACAATAAATACAAAGTGTTGGACATGATGAATGTGGTTTCTCTTGCTACTTTACTTATTTTGGACTTCGGATTATGTAATTAGTTCCACCAATACTTTCCTGATCTTAGTGGTCCACTACTGAACATTACTAATTTATTAAATCACTACTTGGATTTCGGATGGATTTCGAATAACACTTTAAAAATGTTGTAAAACGCTACTTTTCTTTTTAATATTTCTTAAATTATTTCACTACTACTTTACTTAAACGGATAATTCACCAACATTAAATTGTTGACGTTTTAGCAGTATTTTCAGTTACTATTTTGCCTGAGTGAGAGCTTGGGAGCATTCGAGTCGCGCGGATATATATTTTTGAAGGCTTAATAACTTGAGTACTATTTGACAATGTTTTCTAATACATTATAAATGGAACCTATTTAACTCTGACATTTTTAATTAAATTGAATGTGACATTTTATTAAACGTCTCTTTTGAGGTCGTTTTCTGTGACTTGTGTGTATGGACTATGAAGTAGCACCCCATAGTGGTATTCCGCTGCGTTGTCGAAATTTCGGGGGTGTTACAGATGGTATCAGAGCACTGGTTGTAGAGAACTAGGTCGTTTTCAAAACCTAGACTATAACCGTTTTTCGAAAACTTTTAAGAATCTATCATCATTGTCCGATATCCGCGCGCGCATGCTTCCTGATCCTTTATAAGCTCTCTTTTGTATCTCTACTACTATTATATGGACAACGAGTATTTAATACTTGCTTATGATTTCGCTTTCTTACGTCTATCGTATGGACGCCTACTAATTTACCTTATACGAGTCCAGTATATAAATATTGATCACGGTAATTCCGATTATCCCGTACTTTCTGATTTCTCAATTACTCCCGTCGAAACACCAATGCCGATACTTTACCACTCCACTTTGATTGGAACACTCTTCCTATGCTGGTTTGATCGTAATACGTTGTTTCGTGAATCTATTGTTATGATATTGTTTTTATTTGTGTCGGCGATAAACTTTAAAGTAGGATGATTTATAATCGCTATACTCTATACTCTCTCTATCTCTCTTTAGGACGCTTCTTCATTTGAATAAGAAATTTATAAATTACCGAACCAATATGTTTACTAAATTCTTACTTACAAGGATTGGGGAGCCTCTTTTGTAAAGTGGAAAATTATAAATGAGTGGCCTTATGTTTATATATCCACATAGCGTATGTTCGTCCGTATGATTCATGGAAAGTTAATCTATGTTTGGGGGATGTGGGAAGAGCGTTGGTGGGGAAACCTTGGCTATGAATTTTTTCGACTCGTGTCTTTTGTTATATGGGATTTTTCCGAATGTGTATCGGACCGCGCGGCGAACTGATAATCTAATAGTAATAAATCATTAACCACTTTCAAGAAATTGACGACTGTAAATTCTTCGATCCAATGGCTTTTCTTCGAGTCAAGTATCCTCCATCCCTTTGAAGTTAGGGGGGTATTGTTGTATGAAAGGACTCAATACATTTGATTCATTCGCTCACATCGACCAGATGAAGAATCCCTGGACGAACTCATGGCAGAGCCAGAAGAATTACCGGAACCATGGACTTTGTTTATAGACGGGTCATCCTGTATAGATGGTTCCGTAGCCGAGCTGATACTGACAAATCCGGAAGGAGTTGAATTCACGTATGCCATTAGGTTTTGGTTTGAGGTAACCAACAATGAAGCTGAATATGAAGCATTGATAGCCGGTCTCCAAATTGCAGAACAAATGGGCGTAAAAAACCTTCAAGCGAATGTAGACTCTTGCCTGTAGCAAACCAATCCAATGGCTCATAACTAGCAAAGGAAATCAGGTATGGATCAGTATTTTAAAAAGTAAAAACGCTCGCACGTAACTTCATTCAAAGGAATTCTCCATCAGACGAAGTACCGCAGAGCGAGAACAAAAAGCGGATGCCCTAAGCGATTGGGCCTCTATAAGTTTCGCCACTACCACGTGTAAGCAAGTACTTGTGGAAGAATTAAAAGAAAAGTCTATACATGAAAGGATAGTCCTCGCTATAGTGGATAGGAAGACCAAACATGGATGACACCCATATATGAATACCTTACAAAGTAAATCCTTTCCGGAAGAGACAAAAAAGAAAGCAGTGTTGGTATGTCGCAAGGCATCCCGTACAACCATATTAAAGAAAACTTTATATAATAAAATCTTTCTTGGGACCGTGGCTCCGGTGCGTCGGACCACTTCAAGCAAACTACGTCCTTAGAGAAATACATGAAGGATCCTGTAGCATGCACTCCGGTCCTAGATCCGTGGTCGCCAAGGCCATCCGGATAGGATATTACTGGCCAATAATGCATACGGATGCGCGGAAACTAATAAGGGAATGCAACGACTGCCAAGTCCATCGTCCCATTCCAAGAAATCCGCAACAAAACTTAACCCCCATTACGTCTCCGTGGCCATTCTATAAATGGGGGATCGACATAGCCAAACCCTTCCCGAAGGGACCAGGCAAAGTCAAGTTTTTGATCGTAGCTATTGACTACTTCACCAAATGGATTGAAGCAAAGCCCGTTGCGACTATCACGGGCAATCAAGTGAAGAAGTTCGTATGGGACAACATTGTTTGCAGGTTTGGCCTACCAGGGGAAATAGTATCCGATAATGGAAAACAGTTCCGTGATAACCCATTCAAAGACTGTTGCGAAAAACTGTGTATCCGCCAGTGTTCTGCCTCCGTGAAGCACCCACAAGTAAATGGCTTGGTCGAAAGGGCAAACAGGAGTCTGGGAGAGGGAATCAAAGCTCGATTGGATGAAAGAAGCAAGGATTGAATAGGAGACCTCTCACACGTCCTATGGGCACACCGCACCATGAACGAAAACAACACGAAGAGACGCCATTTTCATTTACATACGGCATGGAGACAGTCATACCAGCAGAGATAGGCATGCCAACACTCCGGACTGCGGAATTGGACCTGGCAAAGAATGATGAAGCCCTGGAAATAAACTTGGACCTCATAGAAGAAAAAAGAGAACAAGCAGCAATTCAAGAGGTGAAAAGTAAAGCTAAGATGGAAAAGTACTACAACTCTAAAGTTCGAAGCACAAGATTCAGGCCGGGGGAAATGGTCTTAAGATGTATATATATAACATAGCAATGACGCAAGCCACGCCAAATACGGAGGAAAACTTGGCCCTAAATGGGAAGGACCATACGAAGTTACAGAGTCATTAGGAAATGGAGCCTACAAGCTTAAAGATCAAAAAGGAAATGAACTCCGCGAACATGGAACATCTGTAATCTTAAAAAGTGTTATATACACGAAGTGTAAGCACCCGCCCGACACGTATGATGCTCCGGAGGGCAGTATGTTAATTTCTCTTTATTTTGTAATGTCTTTTGAATATTAATGAAAAAATGGGGATTAGCTACCCTCACCAGTTTTAAAGTCCTAAAATAATTTATTCAATTGCAAAGTTTTTATCAACTATAAGACGCGCACCCAAGGAGTCACACTTCACCATAATATTAATACCCGATAATAAAATGTTGTATCATTAAGAGGGGGTTTTAATGGGGGGATAAAAAAAAAAAAATAAAGATAAAATAATGATTGGGGTGAGGATTGATAGTAGCGGCCCAAAATTAGCTTGGGTGTATAAGAGGTATTGCAAACCCGGCACCGGGAGAATAACCCACAAATATTCACAAGAATATCTATTACGAAACGTACAACAGTAGTAAACAAAAAGGTAGCAATATTATAAACCTGTGAAAAACATCCTTGTTATAATAAAGACGGACGCACTAGCGTCCACCTAAGAAACATGTTTAACATGATAAGCTAAACACCGCAACAAAAAGGCTAACACACGGCCGCGGTAAAAAAGCAAATGTTCATATTACATAAAGGCCGCAAATAGAAATAGCCATATACGGCCACGGCATACAAAAAAAAAATCTAAGTGTTCAATATACAACAGCAGACCACATGCGGTCATGGCGTGGAAATAAAACTAAAAGCAACAACGCTCAAGATGGGGGGGCGCAACAACACTTCCCAAGGCTTCATCTGTGTCCTTCCAAGCATAATCCAACAACGAGAGAAGAGTAGCCAGCGTAAATACAAGCTTATCCACCCAAGTCCTGGGAAACAAGGGACGCGAGACACATTCCATCATCAGTTGGAGAAGAGCCGTGGCCTGCTTCATTGGCCCACACGGCACGAGCATGATACATTTATTAAATTATCGAAAGATAAGGAGGTCTCCTCGACGGCCATTTTATCACCAGCATGATGAATGGGAATAGCAAGCTGCTCAATGCACGGTTGTAAGGAAGCAGCTTCTGGAAGTTCAGCGAGGGGTCCGTCCAGAAGAAAGCAATCAAGAACTTCATCCATCCCGACATCCTTTTTTGATTTCAACAGATCCACCAGACGGGGAAAGTGGCATGAGGGCCTTAACCGTGTTAACTAATCTGCCCTGGCAACCTCCGTTAAAAGCATCAACTACGAAAAGAAAAAAAAAAAAAAAACCGAACCCCTCCCTCCCAGCAACCCCATGCTCATCACCAGGCCACTAAAACCTTCTTGCAATGCCAAAATCAATGGCCTGGCCCAAAGCATAACCAAGAATGCCCTGGTACTCTGAAGATTTCAAGCACTTGAGGAGAGCAAGTTGTATTCCATGGATTAGGAGTCACCTCCTTCCGGCCAAAAGATTCAAGTAGGTGGGATAAAATTCCTCCTCCAGACGGCCGAGACATCCCACACGTGGTGCCTCAAAGCACGGCCACTACGTTGTATGTTCCTAAGCCTAGCTCTTAATCCTGCTGAATTTCCCATTTTCTTCCTCTTGAAAATCCTTAAAACCAGCATGCAGAGAAGAAACCTGCAAAAGCAAGAACGCTTGTAAATATATATATATATATATACATATATATATACATATATATATAATAATATAATAAATATAAATATAAAAATATATATATATAACTAGATAATATATTATACAGCGAATAAAAGAAATTGCGACATACCTCAGAAGCAAGCCTATCACGCTCAGACGCCAATGAAGTAATCTTAGTCCCGGCCTCGGTACAGGCCACCTGGGCATCATTAAGGGCGGACTCAAGATGAGTGGCACGGGAGTCAAGCAAAGAGATGTCATGAACTTTCTGAGTAATGGTGACCTAAGAGCTGACACATCCGAGTCAAACGGACTTCTCCCAGAGAAATGAATAAACGTGGTCACGGAGAAAACGGCCAAACCTCCGCGGTTTCAGCCTCCTTTTTGCCTAACTCCCCTTTGAAGAACTTCCAACTTGAGGATCTTCGATGTCTTTCTTCTCCACAACTTCCCAACGTGCAGCATACGTAGCATTGAGTTTTTTCCTTAACGCCCAGCTCATAGCTTCCGGACACAGACCTCACCTCCAACCCCAAGCCATCATTTGCCCGTGCCGTCCATCCGCCCCTACAGTTAAACTCCGTATATAAATGATCACATCAGTTCTTAAGGGAAGGGATTAGTGTAGTTGAGGTTGTCCATGGAACGAAGAGCAAAGAAGAAGGTGGGAGAGCAACGCAGTCCACCAAGGTACGGTAGGAAAAGCCATCATCCAACAATGAATCATTAGTAATGTTCCACCTAGGAACATACCAACGCTTCGCCTCGGAAGGATCTAGAGTAGCGAGCTCATAGAAAGAATCATCAGACCTGTGGTATATCATATACATAAACACGGTTGATTCTTGGAGTTTGGCTAGATTTTAGAGGAGAGAAACACATGAGAGAGTTTTCTAGAGAGAGAAAATGTGTTTCTATATGAAAAGAAAATAAATGACTAGCTTACCTCTTCCAAAGTTGGAAGAGGCTTATATAGTACTTACAATATACCGGGTATTAGTACCCGACTTAATACCGAAAAATGTACTATTAACTATTAAACTACGAGCTATAATAAACAGTAAAATACACGGGGTGACCGAGTCTTTTTCTAATATCTAACAATCTCCCCCTAAGGGAGGTCACCCCTGAAAATACCAAACTTAATCACTTCAGTCTTTAGCTCGTAGATATTTGATATCTTGTACATTTGGGATAGTGATCTTTTGATTCATCTTAGACTTGTCTTTGACTGTGATCTTGAGCTTTCTTGAGATCATCGCCCAAACATAATCTTACATCATCTTGTAATGGATCGCCATCTTGTGCACTTTGTGAAAAAACATGACATCAAGTTGCGGAAGCTTTGAGCACTTTATGAGTCTTTCATAACTTCATAACAAGTTTAGGTCCGTGGTCTGTAGCATCGTTATTAACTTGACATAACGGAACTGGTATCTCCATCTCCATCTCCATCTCCATCTTTAAATGATCCTGTAATGAAACAGTTAGCAATAAAGAGAAAATTGATTTGAAAAGTCAGTCTAAGTGTTTCTTATGAAAGAATTTTGTAACACTTCGAGAGTTTTGATTGTTTGTCAAATGATCAATAACCGTCAATTCTTATACTGGAACAAGATTGATTCACACAGAATCGCACCATCGTTTCTTTCCAGTTGTCACAAGATTGATTCTTATAGAATCGCACAAGTCACCTACCTAGAGCTTGTTTGATGTTGGCTCTAGCAGGATTTCCATCTTCATTGTGAAAAACCATCGTTTCACTCGGATGTTCTGGCAATATCACAAGGATAATGCGTAGGACTCTTAGGATAGACTTGTTTCCACAGTGTGTGAAAGACAAGAGAATTGGATATGTGTCCTAACGAGATTAATTGACGATCTCTTGGCTCTAGACTCAATAGTGCGTTTTGGTTCTAGTAATCGGAGGCTGGAGCAGACTGCCACCTGTTCAATATCAACTAACTCGGAGTGAGAAAGTCAATAGATAACGTGTTTAGTCTCCGTGAGAAATGAAACAGAAATCTTTTGAAAGATTCTGAGTGGCTAGGGAGGGTTGTGCATTGCATCACTGGGTCCATGATGTCGATCTTCAATGTCAGCAATCATCTTAGTGATTCTGGCAGCATATGTATTGACCCGGTTTCTGCCTAAGTGTATGGAGGGCTTCTTTCTTTACACCCTTTATCCTTACAATTCTTTTTAATTCTTCAACCCCTTCAGTGCTTACCGAGACTTCATGACTAGAACCTTGTTGGGTTTATTCCAGTACTAGCTCCATCTCAGTCGGCACTTTTCCCTTATTCTCACTTTTACTCCTTTTATATGTCATACCTAAGGACTTCTACACTAACTAGTGGATTGTCCCTAGGTAGATCCCTCCGGTTATGGCTGGATCATTAGGAATAGTACCTAACCTTACCAACCTTATAACTCCAATAAAGTAAAATGCATGGTCGGTCTTTTGGTACAGTTCTCCTTTCCATAAAACCAATTGAAAATTCAATTAAGGTACTTATGATATAAATATCAAAGCGTTTAGTACCTCGATCATTTTTTGATTTTTTCAAAAACGCTCCCCCTCAAAATGTGCTTCGGTATTCAAAATTGTTTAGCACGTTTGGGCAGAGTATATACATGAGTCCTAATAATCACGATTATTATTATACACATATTTTAATCACATTTTCTCCCCTTATCAAAAATTTTAAACCCTTTGACATTTTGGATATCAATTGATTTAAATATGTTATAAAATTTGGGAGAAAAGTGTGGCCATAATTCCCAAGTCGTGTAAGAAACATATAACTGCTCCCCCTCAATCATTGAGGGATATAAATTATTCTTACACTTAATTATCAAAAGATTAACTACTTACTAATGTACAAGATATATTATTTATAATAAGAAAATATTGACCTTTTTATTGTAACGACGATGTCTTTACGTTGTTCTGTTGATTAGCCTGTAGTCAATATCTCTTATTATTCCTCCAACAAAACTTTTTAGACTTCAAAAGATCCTCCTGATCTGTAGTCTTTTCTCGATTGCTGTGATGAAGTCTTTGCTCCTTCTCTTGTCATCCTCTGATCATTTCCTTGTCTTCATGCCCTTATTGTACTCGAACAGATGAAAGTCTTTAACATGTGATTCATCTTTTCCAAGACTCTTTGTCAAGTCCCGTCATAAACTTGTGTATCTCAATTCGCCTCATCAACTTTCTCTAATCATTCCTGTCTCTGTTGATAATGGCTCTTGGTTGTATTTAGGGACAATCGTTTATAAATCTTTTTGAAGGATAGTCAGTTTGCATCCCAATTAGGGACGTTCGAGGTGAGCTATTGTTTGAAGGCTCGCATTCGAGGAGCTGCAAGTCTCCCACCCGATTCCTGATGACCAGGTTTCTGATCCACATGTTGACTGCTGTGTGTAGATGGGTCTTGTCCGATTTAGACAGATGGTTGAGTTTGTCTTAAATATTGAGTAGATACAGATCTTCAAAATCATTTGGATGAAGGTTTTTGAAATCCTTTTTCGAGATCTTGTACTCTTTGTAGTCAGCTCGGCGAAGAATTATCTCTTTAAAGTAGTTGTATCCGTTTTTTTTGAAAGTCTTGATACGGATCACACTGAGAATTCGCATCTGGGATCTGACTGCTTTATGATCTGAGGGCTCACTGTGTTTGTTGATGTAAAATTCCTTTCTTCTGAACCACC
>BQNB010129630.1:0-16520 GCA_026074375.1 Tanacetum coccineum
AAGCTTGTAAGCAATGGCTCTAACCTTAGCTAACACCTTGAAAGGTCCAACATACATAGGGTTTAATTTTCCCTGTTTACCAAAATGAATGACCCCTTTCCAAGGTGAAACTTTAAGCATAACTCTATCTCCAACTTGAAATTCCATTGGCTTACACTTTAAATCGACGTAACTCTTTTGTCAGTCATGTGTGGCTTGAATCCTTTGCTAGATCTGAATGACCTTGTTAGTTGTCTCTTGAACAATTTCTGGACCGTTGAGTTGGACTTCTCCAACCTCGGCCCAACAAACAGGTAAACGACACTTTCGACCGTAAAGTGCCTCAAATGGTGCAACCTTGATGATAGCGTGATAACTATTGTTATATGAAAACTCAACCAATGGCAAATGTTTAACCCAACCATTTCCAAAGTCGATCACACTAGCACGTATCATATCCTCGAGAGTTTGAATAGTCTTCTCGCTTTGTCCGTCAGTCTCTAGATGATAGGCAGTGCTCATATCCAAGTTAGTACCCAAAGCCTCCAAAAGTGACCTCTAGAAATTTGATGCGAATCTATCGTCACGATCATAAATGATTGAGATAGGTATTCCATGCCTTGTGACTACCTCCTTTAAGTACATCCTTGCCAACTTCTCCATGGGACCAGTTTCTCTCATTGGTACGAAGATTGCAGACTTTTTAAGCCGGTCAACAATCATCCAAATAGTGTCATAACCTTGGGACGACTTAGGAAGCTTTGTGACAAAATCCATTGTGATGTTATCCCACTTCTATTGGGGTATCTCGGGTTGTACCAACAAACCCGATGGCCTTTGTTATTCGGCCTTGACCCTAGCACATGTCAAACATTTGCGGACATAGGTGATGATGTCAGCCTTCATATTAGGCCATCAATATAGCTTCTTCATGTCTTGATACATTTTTTTAGAACCCGAATGGATAGAGTATTTTGATTTGTAAGACTCGTGCATGATTACAGTCCTCAAGTCACCATAACATGGCAACCAACTCCTGCCGTTTAAACATAGGGTTCCGTCGGCGCAGGGTTCCAACTTCTCCTTCGGTATATCTTTCTTGATCATACCTCCTACATCTTCGTTCTTGAGGTTCTCTGGTTTTTGTGCTTCTATTTGAGCTTCCAAAATTTGTTTGGGTAGATCCAAACCAATATTCATGACTAAGGCTCGAACCCGTAATGGCTTACTTCGTTCTTTATGGCTTAAAGCATCAGCCACTACATTTGCTTTCCTTGGGTGATAACGAATTTCACAATCGTAATCACTGAGCAACTCTACCCAATGACTTTGCCTCATGTTCAGCTCCTTTTGGTCAAGTATGTATTGTAGACTCTTATGATCTGTGAACACCATACACTTGGTTCCATATAAGTAGTGCCTCCAAATCTTTAGAGCAAACATCACTGCACCAAGTTCTAAATCATAAGTAGTATAATTTTTCTCATGAATCTTTAAATGTCGTGATGCATAAGCAATCACCTTCTCGTTTTGCATCAATACCGTACCCAATCCTTTATGTGACGCATCGCAATAAACAACGAAGTTCTCAGCTCCTTGAGGGAGAGCTAAGATAGGTGCACTAAATAACTTATTCTTCAATGTCTGAAAAGTTGCATCTTGCTTATCACCCCATTCAAAGGCGACTTTCTTTTGAGTAAGCTTGGTCATCGGCTTAGCAATTTTCAAAAATCCTTCTATGAATCTTCGATAATAACCGGCAAGACCTAAAAATTGACGAATCTCCGTAGGAGTCTTGGGAGATGTCCAATCTTTTATGGATTTAATCTTGGTGGGATCCATGTGAATGCCTTGACTATCAATCACGTGGCCGAGAAATTGTGTTGGAAACAAGAAAAGTATCGGTCACTTCCAAGTTATAATAGTCTTAGCCCGTAGTTTGTTATATGATTAGTCTAGTAAGCTAGCATGGCCCAAGGCCCATGGAAAGCCCGTTAAGGCCCATGGACGGCCGTGTATGTAGTTTATATACCCTCTTCATACCTTGGAGAGGGTGGTTGGTTGTTTCTATCATGACGTACTTCAAATGCTTTATCCATTCCTTGTAGGTTCTCAGCTTTGATGTTCTCTTCTTTGATCGCCTTGGTTTGGGCTTTGAGGATTTGTGATGGTAATTTTGGGTGAAGGGTCATGACTAATGCTCTAACTCGGAGTGGTTTGATTCGTTCCTTTCGGCTTAAGGCATCTGCTACAACATTTGCTTTCCCAGTATGGTAACGAATCTCACAATCGTAATCTGCGAGCAATTCTAGCCAACGACGTTGTCTCATGTTCAACTCTTTCTGATCAAGGATATGCTGAAGACTTTTATGATTAGTGAACACAGTACACTTTGTGCCATACAGATAGTGTCTCCAAATTTTAAGAGCGAACACTACAACTCCTAATTCGAGGTCATGTGTAGTATAGCTCTCTTCATGAGGCTTCAGTTGTCGGGATGCATATGCAATAACTTTTTCTCTTTGCATTAACACCGCTCCTAGACCTTGATGTGATGCATCATAGTTCACGACAAAGTCATCATTTCTTTCTGGTAATGCTAAGATTGGAGCTTCACACAATTTTTGATTTAGCAGTTGAAAAGCTGACTCTTGGTTTTCTCCCCAGATATACTTCTTGTTTTTCTGGGTTAATTCTTTCAAAGACTTTGCAATCTTTAAAAAACCTTCGATGAATCTCCGATAGTAACCGGCTAATCCTAAGAATTAGCGACTTCTGATGTGTAGCAATGAGATCCCAACTCTTAACTTAGCTTACAATCTTGGCGGGGTCAACGTGTATTCCTTGGCAGTCAATCACGTGCCCGAGAAATTGCACGATACTGATCCAAAAATCACATTTGGAGAACTTGGCATATAAATTTACTCCTTTTGAGGTAAATTCCAAATTTTATTTCTAAATGATCCTGCAGGTTCTTCTTTGTTACGGGAGTAGATGAGAATATCATCGATGAACACTATCACAAATTTATCAAAGTATGGTTTGCACACACGGTTCATGAGATCCATGAACACAGTAGGCGTGCTAGTTAAACCAAATGGCATCACTTGGAATTCGTAGTGTCCGAATCGCATTCTGAAAGCAGTCTTGGGAATATCTTCATCCCTGAATCTCAGTTGGTGATAGCCTGATCTTAAGTCAATCTTTGAGTAACTAGCTCAAACTAAGTTTAAACCAAGCAACCACCCTTCTCTATGACACGCCACCTTGCTAGCCTCCTTTCACCTACTTGTTACCACCTTGTCACCACCAAGCAACCACCTTACCACCTCCATCACCACCTTGGACTCCAAGCAAAACCCTTGTCACCTCCTTGGTTAGCCGCGCCCCCTTACCTCCATACACCTCTCTATGCTACCTCCTAGTTCTCCTTAGTCACACCTAGCTAATCTTGGCCACCACCCCAAGTCTACTTGGCCACCACTTCTTCCAAACTTAGTCCATACTCTTCCTTTTGCACTATATATACACGCATACATGCAAACTATCACAACTTACCATTCAAACTAAACACAACATCAAAATCATGTTCTAGCCATGCCATAGAAGAAAAGAAAGGAAGATTAAGCCAAGTAGAAGCCAAGAAACAAGAGAAGAAAGGTGTTCTTGATTTCTCTCCAAGCCATTTCATCATTTTTGACCCATACCACCATTTTCGACCCATGCAAGCTTAAGTAAGCCTCATAACTTGTTCAATAAGCTCTATCAAATCATGTATAAGCTGCTTGTATAAACCTTGAACCATAAAACCATTTTTTTGGTTTTCCTAAACCAAACCATGCCCTAAATAACCCTAAAAGCCATTTTCGAAACCATAATAAGCTAAAAGCTATAAGCTATTGTAATAAGCTATTTCTATAAGCTCACTTATCAATTTTATAATCATTAAAACTAATCCTAAAAACCCTAACCCTAATTCGAAAACCCTAATGAACCCGTCACCCCCTAACTAGCTTTGATACCAATATGTAACACCCCCTTAATTGACATATAGCAGCGGAAGCTAAATTGGAATATTACTTCATGAATCAACAGTCATAATCATAGAAAACGACTCAAAAGAGACGTTTTGGAAAATTTAGTTATCATTCAATATTATTTCAGAGTTTTACAAAAGGAGGTCCCAAAATACATATGAAAACATAGAGTTTGAATGATAACAAGTTGGACTTTCTCAAGTCCAATGCCACTCCATGCCATAGATTGCTCAATTACCTGAGATAAACATGCTAAAAGGGTTAACACAATGGTTGAGTGAAATTCACAGGTTTGAAATGTAATAGTTGAATACAAGTCAATGTAATAGTAATAATTACAACGAATACAATTATCATGGTAAACAATATTATATTTTTGAACTAAGCTCATGACACCGAAGCCTTAAGTAAATGATATTCATAAATTGTTGCCCCAAGCCCGGTTGTTCTTTGCAAACACCCGATTTCCTCAAATGAAATGCGTCCGCTGGCCATGTATGTACCAGAACCTGGACGGGGAAGTTCAGTCCCAATAGATCTATTCAAGGCATTCACGCTTACTCAACCAGTACGTTCGGTTACAAGTAATTAACGGTTCATGATAATGGGGCCTTATGGCAAATGGAGAGGCAATAATATATCAGGATAGCATACAGTTAAAAATACGTGTATTCAAGGTTTATAGCATGTATCGCCCTATGGGATTTAGAAAACATGTAAAGGTTGGACTATGAACTCGCCTTGATAAGGTAGTTAATTGATGTCAAAAGTGACTCAAATGGAAATAAATAGCTTCGTCACGCAACCTGAGGTAATATGTCAAGCCTTAGTTTGATTGTTTCAAAACTTTATTTCATAAAGTTTAACGTAAATTATTTTAGCTTGTGAAAATATCGTATCACTGTTCGGGCTATCATAATCCAGAGGTCATAAGTAACATTTGATGAGGCTAGACACTTTAAATCTAATCCACAACTCTCAAAACGGCCAACCCATGAAATCCCCAGATAGATATTCCTTATTAAACTGACCGTTATAGATTAAATGATAAGATTTTATCTTTTTAAGTTTCTTCAAAAGCTAGTAGATGATAAATTATGTTATATATATAACATAATTATTTTATAGTGTTTCGATCGACGAATGATAACGACAAATGTGTCGGGCTTTAATAAAATCGAGTCTTATAATATTTAAATATATTTTTATAATTAATATAAAAATATTACATTTTATACCTTTAAGAATTCAAAAATGACAATATATACCCTTGGTATATATATTAGTTTACAATTTAATCCCTTTATATATGATTTTAAAACATTTAACCCTTAACTTTCAAGTATCACAAAACAAACCCCTGAAGTTTAACTTTAGGATAATTACATTTTTGGCCCAAAAAGTTTATAAGTTTCAAATGTTACAATATATACCCTTATGCATGAAATGTTTTGCGTTTTTAGGACGAGTAGGGGCTGAAATGGAGGGAAAGAATGTTTAAATACGGTGCTTAGAAAAGTTGTAACTCATGCCTAAAAGATGGTACGAAATGCCTTAAGAAATTAGAGGGAATGAGCTTATTTGAATTCTATGCTTTGTCAGATTGTACTTTGGGTTTAAATGAGTTGTACATTGATTTAGGAGGAAAAAGATATTTAAAAGTTATGTATTGTAACCTTGTACACATGCCTTAAAAGATTGAACATTTGTATTGTGTGTAAACATTACATGTAGTCGGGGTTTTGATATAAACGTTAACGTTAAAATCCGTTTTGTATTAAATGTTATGAAAGGTACGTTAAATAGATAACGTATGGTAAAATGGTGATTAAAACATATTGCTTGACATATTATAATGTTTACTTGACATAAACGTTGATGAAATTTGCATTGGTAGGTTGCGTGAGCTCGTTTACTTTGGTAATGTAAGTTACGTTACATTATGGATGGAAAAATCTTTCCATGAAAATAGTTGCATCTAATTTAATAGATGGAGATTACACTGAGAAAAATTGCATCTAATTTAATAGATAGAAATTACACTGAGGAAAATTGTGGGTTGTTATAATCACTCTTACTCTTTTACCAATTACTCCACTTGATATCCAATTTAATACTCCATCACCTTCAATACCCTCACCATCTCTTTTTAGTCATCCTATTACTTGGAATCTACTTGAAGAACATGGAGCAACATGCTTGTGTTGCATCCACAACCGTAGACTTATCATTGGCTTAAGTAAAGAACTTCAATATATGTTCTCTTATATCCAACACATGCTCTCACAACCACCACCACCACCACCAAATTCACCACCACCACCATCACTTTCTCCAAACTAAACATACTCTATGTTTAGTCACTCATGTTATAAATAATTGTCAACCAAACCTTTTGCAAGCAAGTCCTATGGAATTCTAGGAATATTAAGAACTTTGTAGTTTACTTTTATGTATGTTGTATTAGTATGCTTCAAGCATATTATTTCAATTTGATGTATGCATGATTGGGTCTTATACATAATTTTTATGTGTAACGAATGGTTTTTAGTCTTATGTTTATTGCACTTGCGTGTCTTTAAATCTTTAGTTAGTTGAATGACTCGTATCTATAAATGATTAGTCTAGTTGATATATATATATATATATATATATATATATATATATATATATATATATATGTGTGTGTGTGTGTGTGTGTGTGTGTGTGTGTGTGTGTGTGTGTGTGTTTATTGGTTTACACAAATTCCTTGATACTTGTCAAACATTATCAACATGCTTTAGTATTTTTATTCTTTATTTGCTATATGTTAGAATATGATTGTCTTGTTCTTCTAACTTATTTTTGTAGCAAAGTTACCATAGCTCGATTCCTTGATGCCCTCAGACGAGGGGGAACACACATCAAGGGGGATCGTTTATTTCGTCGACTCTACGCGTAATCATCGACGAAGCCTTTTTGATTCTACAAAAAAGGGGATAAATGGAAATAAAGCTCACTAAATACTTATTAAAAATTATTTTACATTTAATGAGTTTATATTTTGTAATCATCAAAAAGGGAAAGATTGTTGATAGAAATAATGCCTAAAAACGTTATTAATATTTTTTGTTAGGTTTAAGAAAAAGACTCGGTCACCCCATGTATTTTCATGTTTAGCATAGCTCGTAGTTTTGTTAGTAATAGTATGGTTTATGGTGTTGGGCCGGGTCTTCACCCACTGTAAGCCCACACCATAGCCAGTTTCATAGGCATTTTGTAAGACATATTTCCACACATGAAGAGGGTGTTGGTTGAATTCACATTACACACACAACAAAGTGTGTCTTTCTTATTTTTCTCTCCAACCATTCTTTCTCTCTAACTTTCTCTCTATAGTCTTATTTTGTGTGAAATTAGGACCCTACAATTGGTATCAGAGCCTCGGGTTGGTTTAGTGTTTTTGTTGTGGTGATTTTTTTTAAGCTTATTGGATTCGACTTATTCGAGCTTATTAAACATTCAGCTAAGTTCTTTCTTGATATCTTACTGTTTAAAAATCTTAAATCATAGTTAAAGTTTTACAAAAAAAAATTGGGCTTAATTTGGGCTTCACGTCATCTTTCCTGTTTTTATTTTAGAGATTACGATTTCAATGTACAATGTCAACCGTGACTCATAAGTCATATTTATAATTAAGGGTGTGTCTTTGTTATATCAACAGGAAACAAAAGTGTGTTTTGAAAACTTCCGACAACAAAAAAAAAATTATTTACCCTCTGAATCGAGTTTTTTTCTTCTTTTTTCTCTTATCAGTTCAAACGTAGTTACGTAGCTTATTTTTTCGGGTCAAAAAGCTTTTATCTTTCAAGCTTACCTTTCAAGCTTTATAAAGTTTGTATTTGCTAGCTTATTTGCAAATCTGGTCGTAGCTTATTTCAAGCTTATTTCGAGCTTTTTGAGGTGGCTTATTGCTCTTGTGGTCCTAACCGGTTGAAACAAAGAAGAAACATAGATCCATAAAAATCGGATAAAGGACAGTGTAGTGTTTTGTTTGTTTGGCAAGAAAACAAGAAACAAGTACAAGCTGCGTTTTGACTTTTCTCATTGCGTTTTGTCTCCAAAAGACTGCGTTTTGTATCTACAGGTTGCGGTTTGCCTCCAAGAAGGGTTACTATAACACCTCGTGTTTTAGGTCATTGTACGACGTTATGTAATTCACAATTTATTTTTAGGGTTTTACGCGTTTGCTATTAAATCGTAATCGTTAAGCTAAATCGCGTAAACTAAAAATGATCATTCAATGTAAACGGGCATTAAACAATTAAATGTTTACATCAAGCAAGTGTTATATGATTATTTAGAGGATAATTATTAACATTGCACATTTTATTTTTATTGGTTACGTTAAGTGTTTACGTTTCGCGATAAAGTACGTTTAAGCCTTCCCGGAAGCACGTTAACTTATCTACGCTTCATCAAATACCAAAAATTTGTACTCAATACTTAAAGTTTATTTAAAACTTCAAGTATTTATCACTTTATACATATTCATTATGAAGGAATTCAAATCATAACTTACAATGTACAAGTTATACATTTTTCTAAGTCTATACTACATTATACTTTATATAATACAAGTATACATTATATAAATGATCAAATACATATCTAACTTATACATATACATATATTTCGTGTAATATGACTAGGATAAGCCAAGATGAGACCAAGAACTTCACAAATATCTTTATACATGCATCTTGTATCAACTTGTATCATGACTAGACAAAGATAAGCCCTAAATAAGCCTATCTTTTTCTTAGTCATCTTTATCAAGCTTGCCACCTTGCATACTTCCACTTGACACAAATATCTTCATACCTTGCTATATATATGCATGCACTAGTGTTAAGGGAGTGCATACTCTTCATTTCATTACTAGAAAAACAAAAACAATCTCTCTTTCTCTCTTAAACACCCCACGGCTCAAAACCCTTACCAAACACAATCCATACTTTGATTTTCTTTCACCATATTAGTGTTTACATATCATACTTAAGGTATTCTAAGAAGAATTGAAGGGTTGGTTAAGCTTTGAAAGGGTTTTAACAAGATATTGCAAGATTAGGGTTTTTGGTAAAAATTAGGGTTTCATCCTAATTTTTCAAGCCAAGAGGTTTAATCACAAGGGTGTGATTGTTGTTATCATATCTACTCATCCACACAAGGTTATATCAAAAGCTTAATCATTTCATAACTAAGATTTTATGTGTTCATATGCTTTATTTAGACTAAATCACCATTTTAGGTACTTAGAATATGTAAATGAATTTTTACTTCTGATTATTGTTTTGTAACACTTATTTACATGTCATAGGGATGATAATATTATGTTAAAAGGAATGTATAAGTATTTTAACATGTTGGTTAAGTATTAACATGTATAAGTGCAAATTAGGGTTTTAAGGATTTACTTAATAAATTACAAGTGAAAATGGTAAAATAACATGTTAATCTTGTTATCTTGGACTCACATGAGCAAAGTATGAACTAATGAATTTAATATATGTAAGACATAAGATATAATTGTTGTAAAGTAGTTGTAACTAAGTGTTGAATCTAAATGGTACAAAAATCATGCTTAAAACATGTCTAAATCACAAAACCTCAAACTTTCTGTTTTGGTTCAATTTTGAAAGCACCCATATTATGTTTTATAAAGATATTACATCTCATGAGGATTCCAAAAAATGATAAGAACTCGGAAAATCAATTTATAACGAAGAAGATATCGCTAGTTACAAGTTTACAAGCTAAATACTTTATTAAAACAAATTTTATAAAAAGTTACTTTTCCATGGCAGAAACTTATACTTTTGTAACCATAAAATAATATGATTAAAACTTTCAATTACGATAACGTGTTCGTAAGAGTTGCTAAAACGGTATATATAACGAATAAGATAGAAAAAACGGTGTTTTAGTTAATTTAAAAGTTATAAAAAAACGATTAGATAGCTGTTATGACAGTATAAACCACTATTCATCATAGAATCTCAAAAACCTATGATTGTGATTTTATGTCACTCGTCTTAATACGAAACTCGTGGGCGTAAGAGAAACGCGTGAAACCGGTCTTTAAAACGACAAAGTATGTCATTTTTATAAAGGCGTAATTATAATAGTTTTTTCCTTTATAATTACGATTTCACATCTAACAAAAAGATGGTGTATATAGCTATATAGATTATATATGGTTATTAGTTATCGAAGAGCTATATTGCTAGGGAATATCTAATGAGGCTTCTTCGGAGGCGTATTGCGTTGTTGTTGGATTTACGATTTAAAGTGTCACTCCTAACTCCTCGTACGTCAGGGTCATGACCTCTTAATCTATGATAGCACCGAACGATAGTACGATGATAACTATTATAGGCTTATTACAGGGGAAAGTCTTGCGGTCCTGCATATACATTTACATAAACCTATGAAATTCACCAACTTTATGTTGACGTTTTAAATGCAATGTTTTTCAGGAGGTCATTAAGCACGAGGTGCGAAGGATACATTGGTGGTTATATTTTGAAGTCATGCATTAAAGATTTAGTCGCATTACATTTTGTATATCTGTTATGGGCTGGAAATCTTTGTAATAATAACAAGTAAACAAGTAAAGCTTCGGGCTTTTGTAACACATACTTTATTAAATCCAATGTATCAGTTTTAAACGACTTTTTGGTCGTTCTTATATTATCTTGTGTTGTTGATCTGAGAAGTAACACGCCCCGGACCCTTATTCCGCTGCGACCCAATTTGGGGGTGTTACAGATTGGTATCAAGAGCCAAGGTTATAGAGAACCAGGTCAAATGTTTTTACTGGACTATAACCATTTTCAAACATTGCATTCATACAAAGGGGTTTTTACGGGACATACATACACTAATTGTGCATTAGTCGGTTAGGCTAGATGCATGCATGATTGATATTCATGATTGATACATGTTATAATATAAATGTATATTACTATAAGAGTCTTATATTAGCATACTTATATAAGCTAATTTTGATTTCAGATATTATCATGTCAGATTCTAAGCATTCTACAGTTACATACACATCAGTATCTGAGGACGATTCAGACATCGGTTCACCAGGAGTCGATGGACCACCTATTATGCCAGAGGACCCATATGCTTACATAATGGCTGCTTATGAGGTTCCACCATCGCCAGACTACATACCTGGCCTTGAGGTTCCACCGTCGCCTGACTACATACCTGGCCCTAAGGGACCACCATCACCAGACTACGTGCCTGGCCCGGAGGAGCCAGAGCAGGCACCACCCTCACCCGTTTATTTACCTTATGTACCGGAGTCGGTATACCCGGAGTATTGATGTAGGGTGTTAAACGGGATAACTAATTGAGTCTGTTGATTCTACGAATACCCAGAAACAATTCTTCTAATTATCGTTGATTCGAGAGGAATACCGATAGTTAGGCAAATTCTTGACAAACTGCCAAAAATAAACTTCTACCCTGCTGATAGGGATGATGATGATGATGAGGATGAGGACGAGGACGAGGAGGAGGAGGAGCACCCAGCTCCGGCCGACTCTGTCCCACCTGTACACCGTATGACCGCCAGGATATCTATCCGGGTATTGAGCAATCATATCACTTCCTTCCTTAGGGAATGGAGTCGAGAGGACTCTTGCCTTAACCACCCCAACACCATCACCACTTATCCACTATCATCTCCATTACCACAGATACCATCAACACCACCTAATAGCCCTACTTATATTGAGATTCCCGAGAGTTGTTTACCTCTTTGGAAGAGGGTGCGTTTTGCTTCTCCCACCCCTAGTCGTGAGGTCGGGGAGAGTTCAGCAGCCGGTGCTGCTAGGCAGGATAGACCTACCATAGCGAGGGACGACCCTTACTCCATAGCGAGGGAGGACCTTTATGGATTTGTCGATATGGTTGATGTCCCTCCTAGATGTTCGACATCTAGGGAGTTAGACTATGACATTACGGATACATGGGATGATCTGGTAGGAGCCATCGATGAGATTGCACCAACCACCATAGAGGGGGTCAATTAGAGGGTTACCTATCTTGCTACCATTGTTGAGGAGGAGACTACCAGCATGTATGGTATTATGGAGGATGCTCAAGATGACCGGTCTCTACTAAGAGCCCGAGTCAACTTGTTGTATAGGGATAGGCCTGTTCATCGTCGTTTAGCAGTAATGATAGAGAGAGAGGCTAAGATGGCTCGTGAGGCTTGGGGACTATCCATGGATGCTAGCGATTGCACGTTCAGATGTTTATGTCATTACGTTTTTAACCACTTACCCTAACAATTTGTTTTTTACTTTTTTTATGTATACACTAATTTTTTATTATAAATTTTTAAACTTTTTTTTTTTTTTTAATTTTTATTATACCCCAAATTAATTTTACTTTAACTCCCCACTACCTTTACTATACATTTATTACCCCTTTACGGTAGTGGCGCAGAGTGCATTGATTTCAAAGTTACAGTCAGCAGATCATAGAAGACAGGGGGTGATTAGAGAGTTGTGGGCAGCAGACCATAAGAGACAGGTTCAGTTGACTTAGGTATTGAAGTTATTAAAAGGATTACAGACACAGATGGTCAAGTTTCATAGGCAGCAGGGACCCGCAAAAGGTCCGGCACAGCCTGATGCACCAGGAGAGGCTAGTAGCAGCTCCTAGATTTGGTTATGAGTAGCTATGCTATGCAGCTGTTAAAGTATAGGGTTATTCCCAGCTAGCAGACTGTATAGATCTTTTGTTTTGTTTAGCTACCCAGTATAGGTCTTTTGTTCAGGTATTATCTACCTTGTACAACATACTAAGTGTTACGGGTATATCCCGGCTAGTATGGCTTTAGGTTGTTTCTTTTGTCTTAAGTGTAGTAATCATCTTGTATCTGAACCGAACATGTATGTTTTTCCAAGTTATATATGAAATGGACGGATTATGTTATCTATGAAATCGAATTTATTATAAATGAATGTCGATTTGGTTATACCACGATTAATTTCAATAACAGTTGTACATTTCACTGTGTGATGTGATCTCGTTTTATTTAATGTGTATATGTTATGTCATTGTTATGATTATGAAATCTAACGAGTCTTATGTTTTTCTTGTGATTTAAGAAAAAATGGCACAAAGAGAAAAGTCACGAGGTTAAACCCAGAAGTAACACCAACACAGTCAAGACTACTCATAACATACATCTGTCACCAACGCCCAAATTCAGGCAATGATTAACGAAGGCGTTACTACTGCACTGGCAGCACGTGATGCAACCAGAAATGGCGATGATAGCCATACTTCAGGAACGGGTGCCAGAAGGCCTGTGCAAGTTGCTCGTGAATGCACCTACCCGGACTTCCTAAAATGCCAACCCTTGAACTTCAAGGGCACTGAAGGAGTTGTTGGACTCACTCAGTGGTTTGAAAAGATAGAGTCTATTTACAGCATAAGCAACTGTACAATAGCATGCCAGGTCAAGTTTGCTACATGTACCCTGCAAGGAAATGCTCTTACATAGTGGAGCTCCCATGTTAAGACCACTACTCCTGAAGCTGCCCATGCAATGCCATAGAGGACATTGAAAAAGATAATGACAGACAAATACTGCCCAAGGGGTGAAATTAAGAAAATGGAGTTCGAAATGTGGAATTTGAAGGTAAAGGGTAACGATGTGGGTTACTATAGCCACGTTTCCAAGAACTGGCACATAATGTGCGATCGATGTTCTGGAGGAAATAGAACCAAGTTGAGAAATATGTCGGTGGCTCTGCCACACACGATAAAGGACAGGTGATGGCGAAACTAAGCCAAAACTATGCAGGTGATGCCATTGAGTTCGCCATTGAACTCTCATGGACAAAAAGATCAACACTTGGGCTGAAATCAGGCTGACAACAAAAGAAAGTTCTGATGACACTGCCAGGAACAACCGAATCAGCAACCCAAACAAGAGATAACTACATGGAAAGAGCTTATCCACAGGAATGGTGATAGGGAAAAAAACATACGAGGGGCCTAAAACCTCTGTGTTCCAAATGTAACCGGATCTCCCAGGAGGGTCCTTGTGCTCCCAAATGTAGCAAGTGCAACCGATTTGGGTCATCTAGGTCGTCGACTGCAGGAGGTACCCCAAATGTCAACCACTAGGGCTATTCAGAGGCTTTTTTGAATGTGGTGCTCAAGGGCATTTCAAGAAGGATTGCCCAAAATTAAAGAACAACAACAACCGGGGTAATCAGGCTGGAAATGCCAAGGCTCAGGCAAAGGTGTATGCCGTGGGCAATGCAGGGGCAAACCCGGACAACAATGTCGTCACGGGTACGTTTCTCCTAAACAACCGATATGCATCTATTTTATTTGATACCGGTGTCGATAGGAGTTTTGTATCTACTGCATTTAGCTCTCGAATTATTATCACTCTGACTGCATTAGATCATGATTATAATGTCGAACTAGCCGACGGGCGAATAGTTGGGTTAAACACTATTATCCGGGGTTGTACGTTAAACCTCTTAAATCATCCTTTCAACATAGACCTAATGCCTGTAGAACTAGGTAGTTTTGACGTGATAATTGGTATGGATTGGTTGGTAAAGTACCATGCCATTATTGTCTGTGCGGAAAAGATCGTTCGTATTCCTTTTGGAGATGAAATTTTAATCGTTCGTGGTGACGGAAGCAGCAATAAACACGGGACCCGATTAAAAACTATCATCTGTGTGCTAAGGCTCAGGAGTATTTAATACGAAGGGAAGTCAGTATTCTTAGCAAAATATCACGCCAACCAAAGACAAAAGACAAGTCAAAGGAGAATTGACTTCAAGATGTGCCAGTTGTTTCAAGAATTTCCATGAACATCTTTTCCTGAGGACTTGGCCGGGTCTCCCACCTACTCGACAAGTGGAGCAGTTTCGAATCTGATTTAGTCCCGGGTGTACATCTGTAGACGGGCAGGCCATATAGATTAGCACCGTCACAAAATGAAGGAACCTAGCGGAGTCAACTGCAAGAACTGACGGACAAAGGCTTACATAAGACAAGTTCCTCACCTGGGGAGCTCGGTTCTGTTTGTAAAGAAGAAAGTTGGGTCTTTCCGGAATGTGATCTATTACAGGGAATGAACTAACTAGACAGTGAAGAACCGCCTTCCCACTCCCAGGATCGATGGACCTATTCGACAGCTGTAAGGGTCGAGTATTTATTCAAAGATCGATCTGAGGTCAGGGTATCACCAGTTGAGGGTTCAAAAAGAAGACATTCCCAAGACTGCATTCAAGACTCAATACGATCACTATGAATTCCAAGTCATGTCTTTTGGTTTGACTAATTCATCAGCCGTGTTCATGGACCTTATGAACCGGGTGTGTAAACCGTATCTGGACAAGTTTGTAATTGTCATCATCGATGACATTTTGATTATCTAAAAGTAAGAAAGGAAAATGAAGAATCACATTAGGCAGATCTTGAAATTACTTTAAGAAGGAAGAATTGTCGCCAAGTTCTCCAAGTGTGAATTCGGATTCCAGGGGTAAAATTCCCGATCAAGTGATTGACTGTCGAGGTATTTCGTTGGACCTTCCAGTTGAATCTACAAAGATTGGGCGTCTCCTAAAACCAAACGGAAGATTCAGCCAATTTTTGGGCCTTGCAGGCTATTATAGAAGAGTCTTGAAGGGTTTTTCAAAGATCGCCAAGAACAATGACTAAAAAACTATCCCAGAAAGGGGTCAAGTTTGATTGGGGCGATAAACAAGAAGCATATTTTCAACTGTTGAAGCAGAAGCTGTGCAGTGCACCAATCCTGGCCTTTTTCCTGAGGGAAGCGAAGATTTATGCATACTGATAGATGCTTCAAGAGGGTTTGGGCGATGTGTGGGTTTGCAAAGAGAAAGTGCTTTCTTATGCTTCACCTGCCAGTTAAAAATTCATGATAAAAAAAAAGGGGGGGTAAAAAAGTAAAAAAAACTTATCCGACTCTCGATTTAGAACTTGGGGCAGTAGTGTTTGCTCTAGATTTGGAGGCCTATCTATACGGAATACAAGTGCACAGTGTTCACTGATCACAAGAGTTTACAACATATTCTTGATCATAAGGAATTAAATATGAGGCAACGTCGCTGGTTAGAGTTACTGAGTGATTAGGATTGCGAAATTCGTTATCACCCAAGGAAGGCGAATGTTGTTGCTGATGCTTTGAGCAGGAAGGAACGAGAACCACTAAGGGTTCGGGCCTTAGTGATGACTATTGGCTTGGATCTTCCTAAACAAATCTTGAGAGCTCAGACTGAAGCACGAAAGCCGGAAAACGTCAAGAAGGAGGATGTTGGGGGTATATTGGTTGAGAATTTAAAAGATCCAGAGAAACTGGTTGCGGTAAAACAAATTTATATACCAATAGTAATAATCCCGTAAGAATTTCTTTCCAAAATACTTCTCAACCAAGAGAA